>VZTD01003647.1:185140-253266 GCA_013397725.1 Rhagologus leucostigma
GACGGCGCTTCGCACCCCGCCCGCCCTTCCCGTCCGTGAGGGGCGCGCACGGCGTACACCCCGGCGGCAGGAAAGGCTCCTCTCATGCCCTTCGCCAGCAAGGCGCTCAGCGGAGCCTTTGCCTAAATTCAGGGGGCAGCAGACATTGACCGCTTTTGCCTAGTTTTCTGTAATTTGATTCTAAACTCCTTTTGCCCTCACCACGCAGCTCTCCATGGAAACCCATCACTTTCCATCTCGGCCCTTGTCAGCAGAGGAATGAGTAAATGAGGGCTTGAGCAAAAAGCTTTAGCTGCACATTTAGCATCAGCATGAAATGCAGAAGCAACAGGTAAATACGTCCCTCTAAAAGTCGGATTTTGCCGTAACTTCTGCTGCTTTACCTACTGTTAGTGGTGTCAAAGGTGATTGCTGTGCCTTAGGGGAAAGCAGAGCAATCCAGTGTGGTGAGGAAAGCCATCTGTGCCGTTAAGGGGAAGTTAAGAAGTTGCAATTCTTTCTAGAAGTTAGTTGGGTAAAATGAAAAGCAAAACATACAAACAAACAAAAGTCACGTGTTACAGCTCAAATAAAAAACACGTTTAGACTCCACAGAAGGCAAATGCAGCTGGCTTTTGGTCTCTGCTATGCTCAATAGCTGCTTGAAATGTATGCTGCATGGGTAGGTATTGTCAGCTGCCTCCAAATAGTATTTTTGATTAGTTGTTTCATTTTATAACGGAAAAAAGTTATCACAGACTAGTCTTTTTTTCTTTTTTTTTTTGGCATCTGAGCCAACTAACACTAAGCAAAATCAGAGGGACCCAGTGAAAACAAGAATAATTGATTAGGAAGAGGGGAGTTTTTCAGGGCTGCAAACTGGTATTTGCCTGATAATTAGGTGACCTTAAAATGCATTTCAAGGGAAGCTTTGTTTTCCAAATAAATAACAACATATGTACTAATTTACAGTGTAATTAGTTAATAGGTCAAATCCTGCAGCCTTTTCACAGCCAAAACTCTCCTTACAACTGATCAGGAAGTGCTGCAAAATGTGGTTTATAAGTTCCTGTGCAAATACTAGATACAAATTCTGGTTGTATTTTTGTTATAACAAATCAGAATGTACAGGCAAGAGGAAAAAATACACAGAGAGGATCTTTACTGTGCATACAGTTACATCACAAAATACATAAATGGATGACAAGCAGGAATAAGATAAAAAGATATGGCATGTGAATGTGCTTACTTTAAAACTGTGAGTTGCTGTAACTTTTCAATATGCTGAAGTTTTTGGTCCCTTTGGACAAAATTCTGCTTCTCTTATTCACATGGGTAATCTTACTAAAAAGAAAAAAGCACTGTTTTCGACAGTAAGGTAAGGAGAATTTGGCCTTTTCAACACAAACTGCAAAGGGTAAAGGCATTTTAAGAAATGCCAGTTGAGAAAGACTTTAATATGTTTGACTTTATCACCAGCCAAAGAAAAAAGAACATTTCTAATAATTCTCCACATATGAATACAAGGCAAGCTAAAGTCAACATGGAGCTGCAACAAATTTATTTAGTTCATTTTATGTTTTGTTTTTATCGTTTCAATAGTTAAAGTAAAAATACAGGGGGAAGTTCTCTATGTTTAAGTTTGGGGAAAGTGCACTATAAAATAGAGCCCCTACTGGTGTTCATTAGTTTTAACAAAGAGTCTGGTCATAGGTTAATGCTGGTAGATGATATTGTAGCCCACCACATGCTAACTGTCGTCACTGTGAGACTAGTGCAGGGAAGCCTATGTCTAAGAGAATAAAAATTAAAGGAACAAAACAATTCTTTCATACCGCAGTTAGTTTGCAGAGAGAATAATATTGTATTCATATGTACTCTACAAAAGACTATTTTCTTAATCACAAAGCCATCAAAACTCTGCAAAACAGTTTTTTATTTTACAGAACATATGGTACAGGAGGTGTTATTAACTATGCATTTGTAAAATTGGAAGAAATAGTATCTTCAAACTTGATAAAAAGCAAAATTAAAAGAAACATTCAGTTTGCTCCAGTAAAACTGTGTTACCTATCTGAAAGGTTGAAGCCTTTTGGCATTTCAAGGGACTTGTGCAGAATCACAAATGTAAAGCACGTGGTAATTTGTAAAATATAACAATGATTCAGACCATCTCACTCTAGTGTTGTATTTTTCTCCTCTCCTGTGTTTGCCTTTCCTCGTGGGTCCCCCCCTTCCCCGCCCCCAGCCCTAACCACTCCCTCGGGTTTCTCCCATTGATTCTGTTACCCCAACTCCACCCATGTGCCACCCCTGTGCCCTGTGAGCATTGGTCCGTGTGCTCTCCCTGCCCCCTTCACCCCAGATAAAGGACCCTGCATGGAACATGACAGTCTCTCTTGCATTGTACTCTGCTTTGGGGCACCAGCCTGTGCCTGGGGGAACCAGGCCATGTGCTGGCTCTCTACCTTTGGGAGCGAGCACATGTGCTGGATCTGGGCTTCTGGGAGCCGCCATGAAATAAAAGATCTTCTGCAGCCACCATGCGGAGAGCATTCTCGCCTCCTTTACCGTCACCGTGTTGCGGGGCTTCAGCTTTCCGGAGGATGCAAGGGGCAGCTTGGAAGAGGCACAGGAAGCGGAACAGCCGCTCTCCCTGAGCAGGCCTCACTGCGCTCTCCGAGAAGGCTGTGGCATGCCATACCACTGCAGGAACCCTTCACAAACCGCACCATCTCACTGACATGAGAAAAAAGATAACAGAAAATGCGGTAAAGAATATGTCCTCATCAGTACTTCCTGACTGAGATAAATCAGCCTAATTTTGTTGAAATCAACAGAGATTTGGCAATTTCCTTTTGTTTAATCCTCCCTGATGTTAATTGTACAGAACTGTGCCATCAGTCTCTTAAGGACTGGCAGAGCAAGGGTTCTCCCAGACCCCACTACAGGCTGACTTTTCATTTCTTCAGTATACCAAGATCATTCATGATCACCGATAACAAACCGTAGACATCTCAAGCCATCTTTTGAAGATATCGGTGATTCTTCAACTTCCGCACCCCACGGTTTTATTTAAATCTGTGCTGCAGTTGCTGTCTTACCTTACATAAGCAAGGGCAGAATCCCTGCTTTCCCCAGAGCCCCATTTCATTCACTATCTTTTAAGAGTGATTTATTTCTGGGGATTAAGGTAGGTATAGACAGATCATTCTATTGCATTCAAAATATCAGCTTCTAGCAATATAAACACCACATCAGTCAGAGACTTTCCTTGGTTTGTTTTTTCTCTTTAATCATTTAGCTGTAAAAGCTTATACAAGTTTATACGTACAAAAGTGTTTTAAGATTACCTCACCTTTGCATTATATACAAGATTTCCTCCTGTAATTGTTACCAAAAAACCACAAACCTTTAATCCTTTTCACAAGGATATAGTTATTAATTTTTTTTTGCATATGCTTTATATATTAACTATTGATGATGCCATTAATTTTTTAAAAATCTTTAAGTATATATGTTTCACATTTTTACAACTTAAGAAAGCATTCTGGATGAATGGAAAAAGCTATTCTGTTTTGAATGGTACTTACTACATTAAGGCCACATATCATATGTCCGTCGAGATTAGAAACAGAAACTCTCATCTTCCTGTTTCTGGGGTGCTTTGCAAATGTTATCTCAGTATAAATAAACTTGTTTAAAAGAAGATTAAATATCTTCTGATGTGCAAGATATATGTGAACCAATGCTGCAAGTTTTCTCTGCCTAAGCATCAATCAAAGGAAGTTTTTTCCCTTTAAGAAAATGTTGTATTCCCTATCTCTTCGACTGAACAGTGAATTTCCACTGTTAGCTCACAAACTCTGAACACTTAAGTCTGTAATTCTATACTGTTATTTACATGCTCAAAACAAAATGTTTATTTAAAAGGTATGTATTTAAGACCACTTCAAACAACTTCTCTTTAGCAGCTCTTACTACAGAGCAAATCTTACAGTTACATCTCAACTCAGTAGTACAACCAGATGACCTGCTGAGTAAGATATGTGTCAAACTGTTGTGAGCTTAATACCTCTACTGGTTTAAAGTATATCAACCTTAAAAGGGCAAAGTTAAGCCCATGGCAGCTCAATGTCGTTATGCCACACCACTACTTCATATGATTCAATAGAATTTAGGTAATTCAGTAAAATTTACTCCCAAGTTAAAGTTGTTGCCTTGTGAGTTACTTCTCAAAGTCACATTGATCAAGGTATTTGTGGATAGGATTAGACAGCTAAAAATATACTTCAAACACACTATTTACCCTATTTATTTAGAATGCTTGTCCAAGTCATGTCTTAAATAGAATAGGCTTTCACAGCTCTTTTATTATATCCTTTTAATTTAGTAATTCCTTTTTCAGAAAAAAAAAATTATGCTTGGCAATTATTTACATTTTGAGAGAAAGTTCAGCCTGTACAATGGAAGGTAGTACAGTACTCTACTCAAGCGGAAACCACTTTAAAGACAGCAAGGCACTCTCTGTGAACCTGAGTTCCACACAACTTCCCAAGCTAAAGTTTTCCCTCAAAGTGGAGCTTCCTCAGATTTCAAAACTGAATCATCTAACAAGCGTATATGTCACCTGATCAGTTATGGGGGACAGGCTACTCCAAAATGATGAACAAATAGTTCCCATTTTTGGAACACCTTAAAAGAGCGAGTCTTCAAATTTGAAACCTGCAAGTCATCTCTTGGAGAAAAAAAATTGTTTATTGCCAAGAATCACAGAATCATTTAGGTTCAAAAAGACCTCTTGAGATCATCAAGTCGAACCTTTGCCTTTGGAGAGTGTAAAAAAGATGCTATAGCAGAGGCTCCTTATGAAGAATAATTCACCTTGTTGATTAACATTGCATGGTTCTTGAAATTTAAAATTACGTTTTAAAATAGTACAATAATCCTCTTTTAGAATGCATCCTCAAAATAAAAATAGTTTAGAACTGTAGTATAATTTATAAATGTATATGAGCACATGAAAACATTAACTACTGAAAAAAAGTAATAATGGAAAATACCCTTAAAATGGGCTTAATGGACATGAATTTTCAGAGTGGAAGGAAGTCTTTCCCCAAAATAAAGATAAGGAAACTTAACTCCTCCACTAAACTGTAAGAACAGGTTAGAAGAGCAAAGAAATTCTGCATAACCAAAAATGGTGGAAATGCTACCTATAGGAAAATTATCTCGTTTGTAGCATTTGTATTTAAAAAACCCCATAAAACCTCTTGTAATTTACACCAGAAACAAAATCAGGGAATTTGATGAGGTGACTTCACGCTCTCTCTACCCACACATCCCCTCACATTTAAAGGAGGTGGGGACAGCAGGCAGGAATAGAAACCTTATAAGAAAAGAAAATTTTTGGTAGGAACTGCAAACGTCTGGGGCCGAGTAAAAAATGGAGCATTTATGATAAAACCAGAATTACTGGCAACTACATTAGTTTATTAGTAAATGTTAGGTAGATGTCTGCTAGTTTAAATTAGTAAGTTTAAAATATTCTATAAGTCCATTATCCCAGCCCTACTAGTCAGCCAGTCTGTTTCAGAATTTATTCTGATTTTATGCAGAAAAATGGACCAATCATGTCAAGAATCATACAGTGAGTTAAAAATACTTTCCATTGCCTACATACACAGTTTAGATGCTAAGTGATATTACCACCATAATCTATTTACAGCATTTTCTCTTCTGAAAAAAAAATCAACCCCCCTATTTTTTCAGTCAAGGAATCACTATAACTCAGAAGCCTGTAAGCTTCAAAAAAGAATGAAGAATGTATGACTGGGAATGATAATATGAAAAGCAATGCAGGCAAATACGGTATGACATGAAATATGGCTCCAAGAGGTATTTAAATAACTGAGTAAGTTCTAGAGTTTCAGACAGTTGAACTGCAGTATAAGCAGATAAACTTCAGTTTATCAGTATAGATGCATTATCATTTTTATTAGGAAACAACATTTCTTTATACTACTAACTCACACTGAGAAAAAGAAGACAACAGGGAGGAGAATGGATCCAGGACCAGGAGAAGCCAGAGGTGAATGAAAACGGATCAAGGAAACAAAGTCAAATAAAACAAGAGAGGATACAGAGAAGATCATGAGATTCCACTTCAAAAGCTGTAAGTAAATCAAAGGGAGCAGTCCATGCAGCAAGGTAATTTCCTTGCTGTTTTGTAAGGTGAGGCGTACGAATAGGCTTGCTTTCTGAAACACATCTTTCTTTCTGTGTAGATTTAAAGAAAGCATTCAATAACAGAGCTAAACAAAGACAATCACTGATTTCTAGATACCAGCCTTCGGCTTCTTACCTATCTGCAAGCACTGAAGATATCATGAAACCCTAGAAATGAAGTTAACTAGTCTCCCAGTCATTATTCATTTAGATGACAGTGTGAATGTCCTATTTGCACTTTCCCTTGCCACAGAAGAGAAAGACTTCATTATAGCTACCAGATAAAAAGCAAACATTGTAGAAATGATTTATTTTCTCCTATCTAAAGGATTTATTCATAAGAACTGCTGTGTGGTAGCCTGCAGAACAGGCTGCCTTGCTCTTTTAGCCTCTGTAACTGGGAAACCCATTAAGACCACATGAGTTGTCAAAGCATACGGTATGTTACATACCGTATGAGTACTGTCCACAGGCACTCGCTTTGAAGGCGGGCCAATGGCAAACAGTGGCACCCAGGAGACCAGCTAAAATATAGAGAAATCAAGGTGACAGCACATAAAACACAAGTTGTGCAAGACCTCTGTTAAACAGGCAGAAAGCCAAGAACACATGGCTAAAGGGTTTCCAAGTTACCCTCTAGAAGTCTTTTGCTTGAATAGAGGTGGAAAAAAAAATACTGGCATCGTATGAGATGTTCTAAGTTTTGCTTCATAATTCTTAATCTCTGCTTCACTCTCTTTCCTATTATGCTGAGACAGATAAGAACAACAGTGCAAAAGTTGGTGTATTTAAGCAAGATCAGGCAGTAGAAATAAACAAATTGACAAGCCACACAATGGTGATTATGTTCCTGACCAAAACCAGGAAGTGTCAGTCAACAAAGAGCTCAAAGATCTCCACTGTGGAAGAGACATCAGTTTCTGTTTCCAGAGCTCCTTGAAGCTTAAATGTGCTTTATATCATTACTATCTAAAAAGTTCAGTTATCAAGTAAAATGCTATGTGTTGTCAGAAAACTTTGGGATTACTTATAAATACTTTTTCTGAACCAGCTGATGTAAATCTGGTGTGCATGATTGTTCCTGCATTTTCTGCCAGCGTAAAAGCTTGTAGACCAAGGAATTTACCTCCACGCCTAGATAGCCATGTAAGCCTGATTCATGTCCAATATGAAGGAAACAGGGTTCCATGCATTCAAAGTAAATACTACTGTATGACACCTGAGACTGATACTATATCACTTAAAAAAACAGAAGGAATGGTTATCCTGCCAAAAAAAGACTAGCAGTTGTTCAGATAATAAGAAATACATGACGTAATTTTCCGGTGAGTAGAAATACTTGTGACAGAACATCAAAGTAATAGCTTGTTACTAATCCACTTACGTTGTACTGAATTCTACTTTTAAAGGTCCTACTATCATAGCTTTTCTATAGTTTGAATTTACGTGCATGATCGAAAGGTACAAAAGCATATTTTCATCTCCATTTTTGGTGAAAAAAAGCACATAGACACAAGCTAGTAATGTGTTGAAAGCTACGCAAGCTGAGTTTAAAATTACATCCATGATTCTATGATCTCTCACTTCCAAGCTGGTGTCCTGGATGGCAGACCCAGTTATTTTAATATTTATGCTAGGTAAGATAATATCAACCCAAGATATATTATAAATTCAGTCATTTCATAAACAAGTAAGATCATCTGGCACTTTTCCCTCTCACCTCTTACCTTAATTTTGATATGAAGGAAAGGAGAGGAGGAGGCTCTAGAAGCATATTATTAGGGATGGCTGATTTAACAAGATCAGTTTCAGTGTGACAGTTTTTCAGAGATAATGAAACTGGCTTAATCTTTTGCACAAACTTTTTGTACAAATCTTTCATAAACATACTCAGAAGATGGGCTCAAAGGGAAAAACAGCATATTTTAAACAAAGTCTATCTGGCCTGTGCTGCTTAAAAGAAAAAAAGAATATACTTTAACACATAGCAGTTACCCACAAAAGGTAAATACTTGCAGAATACAGATCAGAGAATGTTGGTGGGTTGTTTTTTGCTTCAGGAAACCTGTGTTTGGTATTTGCACACTGGTGCCAAAGCAGCACCTCCAGTTTCATTCTAAATGTAGCAGGATTTCTTTGTACTTTACTTATCCCCTCATTCGTCAGTCTGCACATATTAGAAGAAAGTCTTTCTTTGATCTTTGGAAATAAAGACATCTCTTCTGGAAAAGTATTTCAAATGCAAAAAGGAGCCAAAGAAATAATTTTTGCAAAGCAATGAAGAAACCTGGATGTGGATGGAGAGATGGAGGCTTTAAAATACAATCTGTAAGGTGCCAAATTCAAAAAATGGGGTCCCTTGCCTGGTTAAAAAGCTACCTTCTTTGTAACCAGGTGTTCTAGCACAAAAAGCCTCTTACCAGTTCGGGCTGGGGGCTGTAAAGGCAAACACACAGGTAGGACTCTTCCCATTTAATCAAAATCCTAAATTCAGCTGCAAACCATTGGTTGCTCAGAGGCAAACTGAGCATTCAGATTTAGCTTAGTTCTGACAAGGAAGATGAATATAGTTGTTTATATTGCATTTACCTCATGATAGCTATTGCTTGTATTTCACAATCTTTATAAAAGCATCATTGTTATTGATATTTATAAAAAGATCAGTTTTGATTCCTTCTTGATTTGAGGTCATGAAGATTAGAGTGCCTTAAGAAACGTGTAGTTTCACAAGCTAGGAGGACCATATAGTTTTTATTCTCTTTTAGTATGACTTCTAGAGAAAAAGAGATGAAGGCACAACAAAAGCAAACAAGGATACAGTTCGACTGGAAGAAATTATGTGGAAATTGGCCAAATAAAAAGCTCTCCCTCTGACTGTCCCTCCTGACCTATGAAATGGCTATCTCAGTAGTGGAAATGCCACAAATGAGGAAGTTGTTCCTCCTCTTCTCCATTTTGACCAATGAAAAAGCTAGTGAGAATGACCACTGCTTCATTCTGAAAAAGGAAGTACTTAGAGGGCAAAATCTTCCCCTAGTTTTAGGTACTGCAGAACATATTTCGTTAAACTGTTCAGTCCTTAGTACACAGAGGGTCAGCTGCACTTGTTGAACAAGCAAAGCACAAATGTGCAGTTCAGATATGGCTGGCAGTGGAGTGTCATCTTGCCCATCTTAACATATCATAATTTTTCCCAACTTACTTTTCTTCTTTTTTTAAATACTTTCCACTATACAAAATCAAGTGGCTCTTCCGTTAAGTGTGATTCACAAATACAAGCAAAACTGATGAATGAACAAAGAGACAACTAAAAACATAAAGAAAAAAAAGGAAGGAAAAAAAGGAAAAAAAAAGAAAAGAAAAAGAAAAAGTGAGACAACATCCTTTTCCCTTTAATGGCTATGAATACTGCAAGGTTTCTGTGGTGTCTCTCTAGCATACCAGCTTTCAGCTTGAGGGCTGCTGAAGTTTTGCTCCTGCTTTAGTAACCCACAGAGCTTTGCAAAAGACGTACTATTTCAAGGCATTTAGGACATTATGTCAAACTTCTGCATGTTCTGCTCTAAAGAAAAGTTTCTGTTTAAAGAAATTAATCTCACTTCCAACTTTCAAATTACTGATTTAAAATTCCTAACATCAATCCGTAGGTTGTGTTGTTTATATTTCTACTATCCATCAGTAGTTTGTCTAATTTAAGAATAATAATTGCTGTCATTCTTTCTAAGCAAATATATATGCCCATCATAGAAAATCAGCAGTCAGTAATAATGTTCCAGGTGTCTCGGGGCTTGATCTTGAAAAAAATTATCTCCTTTTGTTTTACTGAGTATTCAAATACAAATTGTGTGTTTTAATAGCTCAGTGGAGACAGTCATATATTAAGTTGAGATACCTTCCCAATTTACCAATTACAAAATTCTTAAGCATTTCCAATTTTATATAGAGTGAAAAAGAATGATCTGCCTGTTTTGGTAGTAACATATCTGCCTCTTTTAAGCACACTTGACATGTTCACAGGAGGGTACAGGTGACTGCAGGTTTCAAAGTTCTTTTCAGGTATCTCTTCAAGATAAGAGTGTTTTTTCTCATCTGCTATGTCTGGGATGAAAATAATGTTCCTGCATTGTATAAATCTCTTTCAAAATATGTTTGATCTCTAGAATATCTAGCCTTAACTTCTGAAAAAGCATCTATGTGAAGCAACATGTTCTAAGAAAACAGGGAGAAAAGCACTCAGAGCCACTTCAGAGGACATGCTGGATAAAATGACTGAGAATAACTAACTCTGCTAGAGGGAGCTCTGCAGCTACATATTTACTCAAGAGAACTTTAAAAGAATTTGCAGTCTACCTACTGTTGTAGTCAAAGTTAGTCGAAACTTGGAGCTAGCAGCTTAAACAGTAGTAATAGCTAGAGCAGACAGAGCCTGTACATCATGGCATATGATCCACAGCAACCAGATTTCAACATGCCAAACAGCTAACCACAGGATCAGCCGAAGCCGACCTAAGACGATGTGATATTGTATAAGAAGACGACCACTTAACAACCTCTTAGTTTAAAAAAACCCAGAAAACAAATCAAACCAGTAGAAAACCAAGAAGATCTTGGATCCTAATATTACTATGGGTCCAACCTATCCCTTGAGGGATGGGGAACTTAGATGCTAAGAGCATAATTGCCTAGCAATTTATTTGTTTGGAGTCCATCATCGGAAGCACCCAGCCTGAGCTTCAACACTATTGATAAAAACAACTTTCAGCTTTTTGATTCAGTGGAAACCTGTTGTTGAACCCTTTTGTGGTGGCTGGCATGTGTAAGTCCCATAACACTACACATGACACTACACAGAATTATGATACGTAAACTTGACCTTGAAATAGCATCATATGTTGCATGTTGTCCTAAGCACAACATCTAGGTTACTAATGATCTGTGAAGCATTAGTTTCTGCTTTGAAAATTATTTTTTCAATCAAACTAGAGTCTGCTCTTAACAGTTGTATCTTAAAATGGTAGTTCTGCTACGGATTCAAGAACACGGATGATGTTTTATAAAAAGATACAAACTTTCTTTCGCATTTTCAAGCCTAAATGTGAACAGAGTACATGCTTTTGTACAAATGCAGTGAAAAGCCTGATAACTGTGTTAGGCAAAACATCCGTTGCTTTTAGGGTAGAACCAGACAAAGCATATGAGCTCTGATAAAGTTAAAATTTTCAGGCATGTGCTTTTAGCTGGTCAAGAATCTGACTCCTTTTCTCATTTAGGCCCATAAATTAGAGTCAAATTGTCTTGGTGCATTTCTTCTATTCATTCCTTGGAAAGTCTACTTCTTATCCACTGTTCAATTTGCTGCGTCCATACAGCTGTACTGCCACGACCTCTCAGCGTCTGCTTTGCATTAGCAGGCCCTGGCTTTGCTAGCAGTCAAGGCAGCAAAAAAATTCTCTTGTGTGAAGCAGTCTCACTGCAAAACCTGTGTGAGGCAAGAAAATATTCTGGCATTTTACCATGCTAAATGTTCTAGCCACTAAACTGTGCTGCTAGCAGAACTAGTTAAGGCTTATTTCAGAGGACTGAATACTGCACTGCTATGCACAGAGGTGGCCTCTAAATGAAAGAAAGTACAAACTAAAAAAGTGTCTTAAGACATCTTTTTTTCTCACAAATGGAGAGAAAAAAGAAATTTCCTTATCAGTGCTTTTGCTTTTAGTTTATCTCATTACTGACTACTGTCTGAATCTCCCTCCCATATACATATTACTGAGCAGAAGATAGAGCTAAGTGTTAAAAATCAGAGGAAAAACCGGGACTATTACAATATATTAGTGACAGACTTCAGCTTCCTATGCCGTACTTACAAGTAAACTTTACTGTAAAAATGCATTGAATACAATGTATCAAATGGTTCCAGGACGAGCTTATTCCCATGAATAAAAGAGCATATAAGCAGTTATGAGGTAAATAAAAGGACAACATGATTGAATTTTTCCCCCACTTAAAAATGGGAAAATACAGATATTCTAATTTAGAAATTATTTAAATAGAGTATTTTTGCAAACTATTTGTTGTTAAAAATATCGCAGAAAAAGATCAAAATAACCAGCTGAAACAATGGCCTCTTGAGTCTAAGCATCTTAACAGATGGTTTCTATTAAACTTCTATTGCTTCTTCAAGAAGAACTGCTTTAATGTCTACTACAGTTTTATTATTATTATTATTTTGAGAAGATACCTACAGTATTTTAGACATATAACATAAGGGCAAAACTATGCCAAAAATCTGACAGAAGCATTTCTTACAGCCTTAACGTCTATACTTTTTTTCTGCTGCTGATTTAGGTCACGTTTTCATATACTTTCTACTACTGTTGGACTTGATGAACAATTCTGTTCAACAGGAGCCTCTTTCACCACAGTTCAGTTTCTTTTCAGTGTTTTCTCATGCTTTTCTTCAACAGCACATTTGAAGCAAAAGTGCTTTAAAATATTTTGTTTCCTTGGATTTTAAAAAGCACAAGTATTTAAGATGTACAAGAAGGCATCCAGCAACCCTTATGGAAACTTGTTGACGTAGAGTTTGGTCCTGATCCCAGACAAGAAAGCTCTCATGACTTTAAATCCTTTGTAAGCATAAGAAATAACTATGTAATGTACTTATCTTGTATTATTTCATAGGAAATGTGTTCCAAAATGACTAGGTGATGTAAGTCAGTATTGGTACATTGTATTCCAGGAAAATACACCATTTCTTCTTCTAGAATAAATACTATACAAAAGCAAAGATACATAGGAATATGGTAGATTTTAATATATTCAAAAGACCAGTGGAAGCAAGGCAGTGAGGAGAAGAAATGTAGCACACAGAGCACTCTTAGATTTCCCCTATTTTGCTGCTACAGTCAAATTAAGAACCATAACTGGAGTTTCCTAGTATCTCTGAGTGATTCTAGGTATTAGCTGGCATTAACTGTGTGTAAAGTTCTATAATTTGTGTTTGAGAGTGTTCTCTGCCTCTGCATGATTTCCCATAGTTTTCAGATTCAGCATTAGGAAACATTATGGTGATTCTTCCCAGCAGATTCTGTAGTCATAAGCTAGAGTGATGGGACTTTTATTAACCTGTGACATCTTGAAGTCCTGATTCTTCCAAATGGCCTTCAGTTTCAACTGCTCATAGAAATGGTAGGTACTCTCTTTTTAGTAAATCTCTCTGTGTTTAATAGCCAACAAATAAACAGAATGAATTTCTAAAAAGATGAGACAGTAGAATAAAGTTTTTAAATAAACAGAGTGTAGTAATTCCACAGAGAGCACAAAATTTAGTACCAAAAATAATATTCACCTGTTACTCTAATGATCTCACCTTATCTAGTCTAACTGCAGGCAAGTATAATGAACTCACCAAATGTCCGCCTGCAAAAATATTATAGTTACTAGTAGCATTACCTTTTTTGGGAATAGTTAATGACACTCATGTGAAAGGAACTCAAACTGAATTTCACTGGCATCTATTACTCTGGTTTTCCCAACCTCAGGATTATGCAATCAAGAATAGAAAGGAATTGTGCCAACAGAGTGCAGGCATATTTTCATGAGCCACAGTCTGGAGGGAAGTGAAAAGTTTGCTGGAGGGGTCAGGTTCTCAAGCTCTCTAGGGGTAGTTATAAAACTTATCATCATCACCATCCTTTTGTTTTCTTACGGATTTACATTTTCCTCTGTGTCCTTCTAACTTTCTGTCTCTGTTCCCCTCATGCTACAAGGAGTGGGACTGGTCTTAGCAGTGGCTTAGTTAGGCTACTGAGCAGTTTCATCATTTCTCCTTTGCACTTCTCCATAGAAACCACTCAGAACAACCTTCCTGCTCTACATTGCAGCATCCATTACCAAACGGATTAAAGTAAGCATTTAAGACAGAATTCGATACTGCTGTCCTTTAATCTCTTTGGTTCATGGGTAAACATACAGCCTCCAAAACACATGGATACATCGTGGGCATGTATTCAATAGCAAAAGGAAATTGTGTATTTTCAGTGTGAAAATCTAGGAACAGAACAAACTTACAGATGGATGTGAAAGTAAAAGTGCTGGAGCAGGTGACAGTCAGAAACAATTTACTGTTTTTATGGTAGATATATGTCTGAATTAATTGAATAGGAACATGGCACTGAATGATAACAGAGTAAGCTCACAGTAACTCTCTCTTACTCTCCAAAATATGGACAAGTACAACAGTCTGGAGGAAAGAAAAAATACAAAACAAAACAATAAATCTTTGTGCTACGGAAAGGGTACTTACAAGAGAGAGCTAAAAGCCCCACAGTATGACATCAAAACTATTAATTAGAGTCACTCAGCTCCACATGGGGTTTTCTTAAAAATACCAGAGAGAGAATGCGTAACATTAAGGATAAAAACAAAATAGCCAAAGGGTATCTTAAAAAACTATGGAAAATAAATGCTATCAGAAAAAACAATAGAATACTTATTCTTTTGGGGACAATGCAAGACTGAACTTATGGAAGCTGTCAAGTCTAACGGAATTTTTAAAGATTATTTTAAGAATAACTGACCAAAATAAAACCACAGCAAAAACATGAAAGCAAACTCAAAATCAAAACTAATATAAGAGTCTGGAAGCCATAGAACTAATATAGAAAATTAGATTCTTAGTAATAGCTAGAAATAAAATAGCAGGTAGAATTAAAACTGTTGCTAGCCCTCTAGCAGTAAAGATTACTTCTATTTAGCCATGCAGATCATAGACTTTTTCATTAGCTTCAGTATCTGTGGGATCAAGCATTGATTTTCACTATCCAAAAGCCCAGGCAATTAAAGAGACAAAAATTAGGAAAGTGGTACTGAAGGAAAGGGGGGAAAAAAGTTTGATCAAACAAACAAACAAAAGTCTGAGACTGAGACTCTGAATGAGATCGGTTTTGTGCTCACGTTGCGGTTCCAAACTTTTATGTACTTGGACATCTAGGAAGACTACTAGTTGTGGAGGCCGGTGGGCCTGCTGAACAAGGGACCAAGAGAGTCCACTGGTGGGACAGCCTCTAAGACTAGAGATCCTCCTCAGGTCAGGGAGACAGAAAAGGCTTTCCTCCAGGATGCTTTATCTTGTTATGTTAATATACCCCAGTTCTGCTTCCCCGGTTGGCCCGTTGGCCTCCCGGCCCCTCTATACCTAATATGTCCCTGCCTTAGAAGGTTCTCCCTTCCCTGTTCTCCCATTGGCCCTTGCTCCATCGCCGCTCCCTCAGTGCTTCCCTGTTGGTTTCCATACCCTAGTCCCGCCTGTGGTACCGCCCCCGTGCCCTCAGATCATAGATCCTTGATGCTCTCCCTGCCTCCACCGACCCTATGTATAAACCTGGACCCTCCCATGTTCTTGGTCTTTGTCCCTGAACCCCTTCACTGGCGTGGCTGGAATAAACCCCTCTCGTGGAACTCTATACAACGATCCTTCCTGCCTCTTTGCCGTCGACCCGTCCTTGAAGCTATCCAGTGTGCGTGAGTGTGTGTGAGTGTGTTGGCCCTGCAGAGCAGCTTTGTATAGGAGATGCTTCTGGAAGGTTGCAGCACCCACCATCCACCCGCCACAACACTAGTGTCTTCTGAGCTATTTATTTATTTATTTACTTACTTACTTTTTTATATACAGTGGGTCAACTGCAGTCAAACCTGGTCTAGTCCCTTTTCATGGCAGGGGGTTGAGACTGGATGATTATAATGTCCCTTCCAACCCATACCATTCTGTGGTTCTATGACTATGATTCTATGACACTATGATTTTATGAAACAGATTTCATATGTTATCTCAATGACCAATTAACTGAATTTCTGCCCTAAAAACCTTCTGTATCCCTTCACATGCAGGTATCATTCTTTTCATTCACTGCTATCACCTGGGAGCTAATATTGCATCATATTTCTCCACAATTTTCTGAAATTAAAGTCTTAGTTTTACAACAAGTGACTAGAATGGCTTATAATATGCACCCAGATCAGCCATTTTCATATCCCATTGTATAGCTGAATTCCGGCACTTGCTGATACCTTTTCAAAACTGATTCATGTAGGAGAAACTTGGATTTGAAGTTATTTTATGTTGGAGACTTATTATTTTGATTTTCCATACAAAAGTTGTTTTGCTTCATACAGTGGTTTTGCTTTCTGTTTGGTGACAATAAAAGCTCATGTTTTTCAACTTCAGGTGACATGCAGGTGTGTTTAGAAAGATTCAGTTTTCATTTAATCCACAATACAGAATCCGTAGTAAGCAGAATGTGTTTGTTTATAGTCTAAGAAGAGGCATACAAAGAAATTTGGTTTCTTCTCAGTAAAAACTGAAGTTTCCAGCTCTGAGGTGCCAGGAACAATCTAGAGGTATGGCTTAATTGCACAGAAAGATATTTGCCTGAATTGCCATTTTTTCCTTTCAATCATAACAACTTTTTGAATTTGTGCCATGAAAGTTAGAGTGAACTCAATGTCCAGTTTTGTTCTGGACATATATTTGAAGCTTGTGTTAGATCATGTTCAACAAAAACAAGGAGACCAGGAACAATTTAAAATCCACTGAGAGCATGAATATTTTCCCCTGGGCACACCCCCAAATACAATACTTTCAGTAGGTCTTAGTAAGTGATTGTGAAAGGCATCTGGACCAGACACACACACAAAGGAAAACAGGATCTAACTATTGACTCCAGAGGAAGAAATAGGATCTTTACCTTTGAGCATGTAGGGAAATTTTTCTACCTGGACATTATGAGGAGTGAATATGAGAACAGAAAGAAAAACAAAGAAACAGTTACTAAAGTAAAAAAAAGAAAGAAATTGTTGAATGACTGAGGCAAGCAGACCTAATCCTACAAGTGTCAAACAAATGAAAGTTGAGTAAAACACACTGGAACCACAGAATTTGCTCCAAAACCAGATATGTACAATTGGGACATATGCTCAGTGACAAACCTGCTCATGCAGCAGTAAGATTGCATGCAGATTGTCCTGTATATTTCCTAGGGAAAAGACTGGAAAGTCCTTCAGTATTATACCTTAAAATTTTATCAAAAGGCTAGCCCCTTTGGTTTCATTATAGCATAACAAAAACAGGATATTGATCATTTGTAACCCAAACACAAGGCATGTCAGGGATCAGAGGGCAGGAAATATATCAGTCATCTTCATTAGTTCTGCTAGGATTATCCTGGTAATGATTACAGTTTAGCACAATCGAATTGGAGATCCTATTGTGAAAAAGATACATTTCGTAAGGATTTGACATATACTGATAAGCATTGTCACAAAACAGTACAATAGCCCCATGTGGGATCTTTAACTGTGGGGCACCTTTCATTAAAAAGGACTTTGGTTCCCATTTCTCATGAATAAACAGTAAATTCTAACTGGAATGCTGAGGGTATTCTCACCTACCGTGACAGCTGTCTTCACAGAGTAGCTGTCTTTGAATCACATTGGAACCAATGAAATTAAGGCGATGAAAGTTCAAAACCAAAATAACAAAATCAAAATAGAAACAGAATCTTTGTATTATATATGGAAATTAAATGAAAGCTGAACATTACAGACGTTCCCCTCTGAGAATCTTTTCCTAAAAATCCATGTAATCCTCTCAGTTGAAAGCTCTGGGTCAGAATCCCCAGTTAAAACTCCCTAATAGAAGGTAGGACAATGCCATTAGCTCTTCTAATAATTTTTTCAAGGCTAATTCTGCTTATTTTTATTCCTCAAAAACTTGTTTGCAGACATGCCCTTACCAAAAGAGACAAGCTGACTACTGTTGTCGTACCTAGTAAATTACAATACCAAGCTGCATAATAGGTACAGACACTACTATTTTACTGCCATTGCAATTTGTCTTCAAAACAGGAGTACAAGACACAGGAGATTGTTCGTAGTCTATCAATAATTTAAATAAATTAATCCAAGTTAGATTTATCTTTGCATGTTAGACTATGGTTATAATCCCTTTTGTTCAATTAGCATCAATGGCTAGAATTTGCATTCTGTTCCCATTTATTCCAACGTAGCAAGCAAGCATTGGCATAGGCACAGTATTTTGCCACAAAACAAAACATGAGAAAAAAAGCTTCTATATTTTTTTGTTCTGAGTATGTGTTGTCATAGGAGGAATGTTTGACAGCAAGTTGGTAAACAAAAAATTTGTCAGTGCACAAAGAAATGAGAACAAATGAAGTGGTATCTTGCTTTTCTCCCAATATCCTCACTGATCAAAAGCAACTTGTGTGTTTGTCTTATTTATCAGTTTGAAACTCCCCTAGTGCTTCTAGAGTCTCACCAAGAGATACTGTTGACCAAAACTCAAGCCAAAAAAACATTTGTACTTTCTGAAGCCAGATTTTAGTTTGCAAGCCAAAAGTCAGTTCTGAGTTTTAGTGTGTTTATCCAAGCATAACAAAAACCCCTCATCATTAAACACTCAACCAGCCCCAAGAGTAGACAATTACTTGGAACTAGTCACTGACTGAGATGTTACAGATGTCATGGAAAAAAAAACTAATATAATTTTTCTTAAGCAGTCATGGCAGTAGACAGTCTTTACCAGCATCTTTGTCACTGACACTCTAGTTATCTCCTGTGATACTTCAGGACATTGCTATGCTAAGTCTGGAAAAGCATTATTGGGTAATATTTAACCTACAACTGTGAGAACAATGGTTTACCAGTGTCTTACTAGGCAGCAAAGCAATTTTTTTTTCTGAGCTATTTATAGTCAGTCTGGATCAGCAAGTGGTCCAGACAATAATGAGGAAATCCTTAATCATTATGTATTTTGGTGATTTCTAATTGGAGTTTATATATAACATGGATTCTGTATATTGCGTTGTTATCTCCCGTCCTGTATGAAAAGCAAGCTCCAGAGAAAGGCATGGTAAAAAGCAGGGTCCATAACAAACTTAATTATTCCTTTCATTGCTACTTACAGAAAGTATGAATTTTTGAAGCTGTTCAGAGGATTTGGTGTTCATATAGGTACCAAAATATCCCAGGGCAATACGTTTATTCACATTTGGTCTGTCCAAGTAAAAGTATTTTACTCAGCTAAATGAAATTATTCAAGTATTTAATTTAAAATAAAATTTTGCTATTTAGTTAAGTAGGAAATGAAACAGTTCTAAAAGAAATATGTCCAGTAACCTACTGGAGTAAGGGAAGTCCATATGTCATTTCATTTCACTGGGATTCCACCCATGGCATATGCCATGCACGGAGGTAAATTGCACCATAAATCAACAGCAGAATGCTACAAACATCCTCAGAAAGGCTGAGGATATCTCATGGTTAAAAATTTAGGTAAGGTATATAATTCAGTAGTGAGGTTTGGGCACTTACAGTGTACCACTAGTTAACAAGTGGTGTCTGTGTGTAATATTAAAGTGAATGTTCTTAACTGTACCTGAAAATATAATGTTATATTAACCCACAACTTCCAGCTAATCCAAAACCCTGATATTCAATGAGATACAGTGTGTGCAGAGAGGAACCAAAATTAAGAGATGCTGTGGGGCCTAGCAGTTTGGGCTTGGCATCAGAAATGCTCGAAAAGCCCAGCAGGAAAAGAAACCACAGCAGCAGCAGCTGCTGAAAAGGTGACAGAGATTGTAATGCAACTTATGTTTGATGAATCTTGATGCAGCCTGATAAGCAGGAGAAAGTGTCCCAGCTGGACATTAATGAGTTCAAATTTTAATTTCGTTTTTGTAAGAGTACAACCAAGGTACAGTACTTCTACCATGTCTATGCAAAAAATATGTCTGTGGTGGTTTTGGCTGGGGTAGAGTTAATTTTCGTCATGGTGGCTGGTATGAAGCTTGGATTTGTGCTGAACACGGGGTTGATAACGTAGAGATGTTTTCGTTATTGCTGAGCAGGGCTTACACAGAGCCAAGGCCTTTTCTGATTTTTGCACTGCTACAATGGCGAGGAAGTTGGGGGTGCATGGAAGGCTGGGAGGAGACACAGCCAGGACAAGTGACTCCAGCTGACCAAAGGGGTATTCCAGGCTGTATGGCATCATGCTGTGTTTATAAAGTGGGGGGAAGAAGGAGAAAGAGGGGGGACATTTGGAGCGAGGGTGTTTGTCTTTCCAAGTAACTGTTGCAAGTGATGAGGCCCTGCTCTCCTGGGGAAGGCTGAACACTTGCCTACCCATGGGATGGAGTGAATTAATTCCTTGTTGT
This sequence comes from Rhagologus leucostigma, assembly GCA_013397725.1. NCBI lineage: Eukaryota > Metazoa > Chordata > Aves > Passeriformes > Rhagologus > Rhagologus leucostigma. Next base: position 205,585 of record VZTD01003647.1, read on the forward strand.
GCTTTGCTTGAGTGCATGGCTTTTGTTTTCCCTATTAATCTGTCTTCATCTCAACCCATGAGCTTTCTTCCTTTTACTCTTCCAATTCTCTCCTTGATACAGCTCCTGGGGGAATGAGCAAGTGGCTGGGAGGGGCCTGGTTGCTGGATGGGGATAAACCATGACAATGTCACAATGTAATAATCACAGGACGTACAGAATATCTGCAGAATCTATAATCTTCTGTTGGATTTTGTTGTCAAGCTCACATAAACTAAAAGAAATTACACAAGAAATGAACTCTTCAGTGCATGAAGAAGGTGAGAATTTCTTGCCATACTATAAACATTGATTAGGCTTACATATAAATGATTCACACATGGATTATAAAAGTGCTTTAAACTTCAAGAGAAATTGCCTGTGAGTTCTGCCTGCAGGGTTGGAGCCTCAGAATTTCACAGACGAATGCTGATGCATCTGCTGTTTTTATTTAGTTTGATTTTTTCCAAGCTGGAAACCATCCCAAAATGGGTTTCCATACACAAAATGTCATTGCCTATATTCATTTACACTTTTACCACTATGTCTTAAAAAGAAAGTGTGACACAAATTATGGACAGACTCAACTGGCTTGGGCCGGGGTAGAGTTAATCTTTTTCATATAGTTTGTTTGGTTCTGTTTTGGACTGGTGATGAAAACAAGTGTTGATAACACTCAGACGCTTTAGTTATTGCTGAACAGTGCTTATTCAGTGTAAAGGCCTTTTTTCCTCCTCATACTGTCCTGCCAGCAAGTAGGTTGGTGTGCACAAGAATTTTGAAGGGTACTGAGTTGGGAAAAGTGACTCCAACTTACCAAAGGGATGTTCCATACTGCTGATGGATTAAACCATGACACAGGACCAGGAAAGATGCAAGCATCTGAAGATAACCCTAAATAGACAGTTTTTAGGGATATGCTAGTACAAGTGCCCTGTTTGAGATGGCTGTACCTTCAAAATTGCTGCCTTGCATGTTTTGTCCTTTAACTCACACTTTCCAAAAACTGAGAAGATTACAGGTGTCATCCCACATCTCTAGTAGTCTACCTGTGTTCTTCCTTTCCACACTAATATATCATCAACTAAGCAATATCCTGCTTAAGCCTCTTCACTCAACCTTACTGACTGTTTTCACTCTTAGATTCTGTATCTATACACAAAGACTTTCAGGACAGAAATTATTTCTAATTTTTCTGAAGTTTCTCATACTATGAGGAAGAAATATTACTGGATTATTTTCAAGAAGGAAATACAATTTGCTGACTATACTGCTTGTAATAGGCAAGGACAGAGCTCTACATTCTGAAACCCACAGTACTAGGAGGGTTCTATAACACTACTGATAGTTAGAAATATTTAGGTTATAGATACCTATAATTGCTATATATTTGCTTTTGTCTCATTACTATTATCAGTAATTTGTCAAAAAGTTCCTTTTCATCACCTGTTTCATTTTGCAGCCATCTTCCTTACATGTGGGATCTCATTCTCTGTAGCAGAAAAGCAACAGTGCCTCTTGATCTCTGCTAGAAACAAATCTTGGTACAGCTTAGGGTAGCACTTGCTGCAGTCTTGACAGTTTCTAATCACATTCTTATAATCAAAAATCTAATAAGATTTATGCATTTGTTCTTCTTTCAAAAGGTTAGCCTCCCATTTAGAAAGAAAAAAATGAGAAGAAATTAACTCTACCCTAGCTGAAACCAGGACAATAATTCACAAATATGTAGCACATGAATCACGTGCATATAAAAAGTCTGTTTAGATTTTCACTCTGAATTAAATATCTTCCTCTGAGCTCAACTGTGCTACAAGGGAGGACTTTTCAGGACTCTATAGGGAAGATTATGAAATTCTCCTGACCTGGGGCAGTAAATTAGTGAAATTCTGTTTTCATTTTTAATATAATGATTTCTAGTTCCATACTCTCACGCCATCTAGCCATTCTGCCTTGGCTCTTGAATTGAACTTCCATGTTGTTCTGGAAAGGTAGAGTACTATTTTAATTCTGGTTCATGCCTCTGTTGTTCTCCCTTTCAATTCTATCTTCACTGCATAGTGTCACCACATGTATGCTCCTTCTGTTTGCATTAGTAAAGAAACCTCATGGTTGGATTTAAATTTTTGGGCAAGATTTTCTGGTTCTGTTTTTTACTCCATGCAAATATCTAAATTCTGAGACTATGGTACACATAAAACCACTATATTTGTTCAGAAGAAAATAGCCTTGATAAAATATTGCATGTGAATACTCATTTAGGATTATATTTCTTACATTTTATTAAATTGTTTAGAATCCTACAGAATCACTTTATTTACATAAAAAGGCATGCTGTGAAATGCTGAATATGTTTTTTGAAGATTAAAAACTTTGGTTGCTTGGTCTACAACCAATATCCTTGACTATAATTTTTCACTGTGCAAATGCATTAAAGGTCATGGGTTCTGCTTCGTGATGGCCCAGAGCTGACAGTGAGCTGGCTGACTAAATTTGAACACAGTCCTGTCACTATCCTGAAAGGGACAGGAAAAAATATTAGCACTAGAAAAACATGTAGTTCAAACATGGAAGGTAATTTCTCCTTCATGTTTTTTCTCTACAACTGATGAAAGTGTTGGTTTTGTGTCCACTACTGACATCCCTTAAGAGACTTTAAAGAAACATCCAATGCTTGTGCTAGGAGAATGGTTGGACATTAAATTCAAACAAACTCATGAATAGTAGTTGAAGTGAAAGAAAGACCCCATTATCTTCAGTAACTGAATTTTAATAACAGTTATTTTGAAGCAGGCAGTTAAGTGTGGGGGAGTGTAAGACAGCCACAAGACAAAAGACATAGAGATGATAGTGATAGAAATCTGAATGCTGGGTTTTCTGCGGCTTTGTTCTAGGAGCAATAATAGTCATGCTACCTTGGACATTTCATGTCTCAAGAAAACATAATGCTATATTCTCCGATCAGTTTTAACAATATACCCAAAAAAAAAAAAATTGAAGAGCTTACATGACTTGTTATTAATATCTTGGTACTATTCTCTAACATCAAATAAATATTTTTGTATGAAGTGTGAACAACTAGGGTATTGTAATTACTGCTTAGCCTACATTTTAACAGTTGAGATTACATTAAAATACATTGTCAATCACTTCTGATATATTTTTAAATCTATTTGAAAATATTTTATATCAATTTAGCAGAACAATTACATTTATTTATTCAATTTTACAAATTTATTCAGTAATTTGTATTTAGAGGTCTGAAAATTGTAAGTAATTTTCCAACATTTCCAAGCTCTCATGCATACATTTTGGATGAAAATTATTTCACTTAAGTTTAACTACTTGATTCTTTCTATATAGTATTCTTCATCATAAACCAATTACTTTAAGTTGGTATGGAACAAGTAAAATTGATCCCAAGTAAAAAATAATTCTAGCAGATTTTTCTATCTGCTCTTTAGCCACAGACTCTTTTTCCACTTTATAATTTTTTTTTTATTGTGAAGTACCTGTGTTTAAAAGTGGTTCTTTAGAATTGCCTCTAGAGATTTAGTCTGGCGACAAGACCACCAGCAGGATGACAATGCCTTCTGGGAAAATAAAACCAGTAGACTTACTGGTATTTTCTTGAACAGCCATCCTTTCAATGTTGATAGCAATTCAAATCAAGTAAGAACCATAGCATTTGGCCTAGTATATTTTGCTAGTTTCCTATATTTAGTTCTTTAATGGAAACAGACAGTGAGACTGGTAGCTGAGGATTCATACCTTCTGCATAACCTGCACTTCTATATGGGTATAGGATTTTCAGGGAATATTAATGGGTCTTTACACTGTCCAGGAAAGGTAATACTCCCTTGGCCAACCTTGAGGAAAAGGTAAGTATTCAAATAGTAGGGAAAAGCTGGCAATAGGGATGATCTAATAGAAGAGTTCATCGTGGTAACTCAGGCAGTTGTTTTCAAAACCAACACCCTTTTTCAGCTTGGACACAAGCAGTAATGGATATCTTCTAAGTTAACGGTGAGCATCTAAAGCTGTGTGGGCTAAAGTACAGCTTACAAGATTTGTTAAAGCCAAGGTCAGCTGACGCTCCCAAAAATACTAAATGAAGTTTTGAGTTTGGTTCCCAATAGATTTACAAGGTTAGAAAGGGAGTTTTGTATTGCCCTTTTTTTTATCCTTAGAAGCTAATGAGCTCTTCAAAGACAAAAATATGTTTATTCCCATTGGCAACCAATAACCCAAATGAAATAGATATGTGTGTTCCGCCGGGATTTATACCATTTGCTCTAGCATTTATATTATTGGCTTGTATCAAGGAAAGAAATAGTAGTTTGAGCTCATAATATGTTGGGCAAAATATCAAGAAGATTAGGCCACATGGTAGAGCAAGGTCTGATGAAAAACATACATTTACTTCGGAGAAATTTTTATGCCAAAATCTAAGAAATCCTACTGCAAAACAGTGTCTGCCTTGTATCATGGTCTTTTACTCCCTCTCCCTCTATAAGATCTTCTTAGGAGGAAACTGGGCCTTAGCAAAAAGGATCTGAATAGCAGATTATTTCAAAAAGATTAGGAGAGTTAATGTAGGCACAGAGGAAAAAAAAAAGATGGAAATAGAGAAAATCTAGACCATTTTTTATTAGCAAAAATATTAATCTTTTCCTGCTCCATAAAGAGATGACTGCCACAAATACTACAGATGTTGAAACTACACATGTTGAAGGAGACCATCAAATGCACTTTAAGATGTTTATGATATTTATTATTATGACCTCATTTGAGATTCAGTCTAATATTAATTATGCTCTGCAGCTGGTAGTCCACCATTTCCCTAGGGAATAAGGAAAAGGCTTCCAATAAATCACATCCATGAAAAACAAGCTACATGTTAGACAAACTGTTCCTTCACACATTGTAAGGCTGCAACCTTTCTCTACACTGCTCAGCAAGGAGTTATAACCCAAAACACAGCTGCTCTGTACAAGGATGAACAGCCCAACATCTGCCTCCTTCTCACTAGCCAGAACTGTGTTGATGGCACCCCTTTTTTCACAGTTGTCACCCCAGGGAGCATGCTGCCAAGAAAGCTCAACAGATGGACACAGCCTTTACTTCCAACCTTTGCTAAGCTGCTCTCTGTACTTCCATGTTTCAGAACTCACCCTCACAAGCACTGCTTCATCCAATGCACTCTCTTCCTCTCAAATACATTTTGGCACATTGGGTAATATCCTGTTTCCTACTGACACAGAAGCATACTGGGGACAATTAAGTCTGTCAGATCTTAATGATTTGAACATTTACTTTGATTCTTATTAGTTCAGATCCCCCATCTCTGATAGCAGCATTTGGTTATGGTTCTTTCACTGACTTGCTTTCCATTTTGTTGTACCAAGGTGTAGACAAAAGTGCCAGAACTATGTTGATGGCACCCCTTTTTTAGAGTTCGTTTCATGTCATAAAAGAGCCACACAGAGAGGGAAAAACTGAGAAGACAACTGTTAAGAGGGAAGTAAAACAAGATTTCTTAATAAAGAAGTTCCCATTCTGGGACTAGCCACATCTCAGGAGGAAAAGACATGAGGACATTTCCTCAGCTGTCTGGGAAGATGAACACAGAACCAGAACAAACCATTTTAGTCTAGATAGCACAAGAAAGAGCATACCAAACTCCTGTAGTAGCACAATGGGATTTTCAAAGTCAGATTTTTACGAGGCACAACACTGCTGTTAGTTGCAGGAAAGCTGCTAGCTGAGAAACCGCATTTACCAGCATTTTATGAGGATTATTATCAACACAGCTCTGTTGGTGATACTGTGCTAATTTAGTAGAGTTTCAGGGACTGCTAAGCACAAATAATATGGCATATTATGTGTAGTTAAGGCAAGACGTTTGAAAGCAGACGATTCCATAAAATGTATCAGATACTTTTGATGTATATGTGACGTGTCTCAGTGACTTGGATCTGTGGATTCCCACTCAGGCACAGGCATTACTTTTGCTAAAGATGTTTTATCACTGTTTAAGCACTTTTTTTATCACCGTTTAAGCACAGTTTTTATCACTGTTTAGCACTTTTGCTAAAGATGTTTTATCACAGATGTTCAGTGGAGAAGCTGCCGCGTTATTCCTGAAGCGTTCCTTAGCGAGGAACCTCCGGCGGTGCTACTTGGCACACTCGCAGGCCAGCTCTCTCACCTGTGTGGGAGCACGCAGCTCACGCTCACACTAAGCTGGCTAGCTCAGGTGTAACTAGAGCGAAGAGTCAGGAGGCGGCCCTCTGTATAGAGTTCCGAGGGGTTTATTACCAAACCACAACGAAGGCGTCCAGGGACGAAGCGGCCAGCCCGCCGCCCGGGACACACCTACAAAGGGGTACAGAAGGGAGGCGGGGTAATACAGCAACAACCAATGGGGATTGATTACAACCTTTAAGGGATGCAAGCGGCATATGGCCAATCAGACAGAGAAAATCTACATAGGATCACGAAGCCTGATGGGAGCGGCTTTTCTCATCCTGAATTAAGAGGTGATCTTTGACTTCGGAGTTGGCCCACCAGCGGCTCTCTCCTGTACCTGAGCCCTTTAGCCCCCTGGCCACCACAGCTGCTGGTTCAGCCGCTGCAACAACGTTTAAGGGATCTCTCTGCTTTGGTAGGGTTGCTAGCTCTGGTGTTATCACTTTGAGTGTTCTTGTACAAATTGGCAGGTTCGTGTCACCCCTTCTCTTCATTTTTGCAGGATGCTAGGATGAAACTTGTCTCAGTTTGTGTCCCACAAATTTTCAGGACTGCATTGCAAGCTGTTACTGCTGTTTTCTCCTGCTAGGTATATAGTAAATTTTTCCTGAATAGGAAAATACTTCAGGTACTGTACTATATTGATTCTTCTGTTTGTGATTTTTTGCTTTTTTGTACTTCTGCAATTCCTTTTTTTCTCTGGTGTCGGTTTTAAATATTACAGGCTCACTGCATCCAGGTTTCTATTAAATATGACAGCTGTACTTGGCTGATGCCAAAATATAATTTGATTGAGCAAAGTATGAATGACACCACAAGATTTCTGTAATGATGTTTTGCTACTGAGGTAGTTTTCCGTTTGGACTGGGATGAGGGATTTTATATCTCCGTCCAGACTTCAATACCTGAAGTCACGGTCATTGGTCTGTGCATTTTACATTGTTGCTATGCTTGATAGAAAACATCCTGAAAAATAGAGCTCCAAATAATCTGTTTTCTAGCAAACTTACATTTGTAAAATTAAGTTTCCAGGCTCTTGGAGAAGTTCTGGGGTCTGTAGCTTTATTGTGGGTGTTGACTGTCAAATTGCTTTGGGTATGGTCCCACTTATCCTCAGTCAGTGTGGCAGTTTTTGCCTGCTTAGCTTTGGGGATTGAAAGCTTTTGTTCAGACTGCAAAACATTATTATTTTGGGGAGAGCCCTTCATTTGTGGCATATGCAGGAAAATATGAAATGGCCTAAATATTTTGCCAATTATTTGTTCTTGTTCTAGAACTGTCTCTCTGGTCCTCTTTTTGATGGCCTTACAAAGGTCTAGGACAGGCCAAAATTCCAGTCTGTAACTGAATTGCATGGGAAGAACCAGATTCTTCCAAAATTCTACTTGCCTTGTATTTTCAAACACATCTTTTTCCTTTCCTTTAGAAGGCAGTCCTAGCTCATACATCATTTGAATACCAACCTATTACTTTCTGCTTCACTAACTAAACACAGTAAATGTTTTAGTCCAAGACACTTTAAAATAAAGCCACTGTCTGAAAATCTTAGTTTGTACTGGTAGCTATTTGTTTGAACAGTACAGAATGAGGGACTCCTCATGGAACCTGATTTTGCAGTTTTGCATCCTCCAGCATCTCAGTTCCTGTCACCTTGCACCTACATATGAGATGGCTCCACAGCAAGTGATATTTTTCTCCAAAGTAAGAAGTCTTTTAACAGTCATAATAATGTCTCTGAGAATAGAATGTATTTTCTAAGAGTATACAGATATGTGTCCAGTTCTGGGCTCCTCAGTATAAGCAAGATGTGGAGCTCCTGAAGCAGGCCCAGTGGAGGAAAATGTAGATGATTAAAGGACTGGAGCATCTCTCATACGAGGAAAGACTGAGGAAGCTGGGCCTTTTCAGGCTTCAGAAGAGACAACTGAGAGGGGACCTCAGCAATGTGTATAAATATCTAAAGGGGCAGTGTCAGATCTGGCTCTTCTTGGTATAAGCAATAAGACAAGAGGCAATGGGCAGAAACTGATGCACAGCAAGTTCCACCTGAATATTGTCCAGAGAGGTGGTGGAGTCTCCCTCACCGGAGATACTCAAGAAAGATCTGGACACAATCCTATGCCATGTGCTGAAGGCTTGAGCAGGAAGGTTGGACCAGTTACCCACTGTGGTCCCTTCAAACCNGAAACTGATGCACAGCAAGTTCCACCTGAATATTGTCCAGAGAGGTGGTGGAGTCTCCCTCACCGGAGATACTCAAGAAAGATCTGGACACAATCCTATGCCATGTGCTGAAGGCTTGAGCAGGAAGGTTGGACCAGGTTACCCACTGTGGTCCCTTCAAACCTGACATGTTCTGTGATTCTGTATTATCCATTAATGGCAAGTCAGTCTTAACTTAAAACATGTAATTCTGGCAAAGTAGCATGTTTTTGTAATTTTGTGGGGATGTCAATTATTTCCAAAGGGAGAGAAAGAGCCGTTAAACCTCTTTGCAATCCCACTTCTCCCCAACTTCCAGCATTATGTTTAATGATAGCTAAAAAGCAATGAAATTGGGATTTCATTAGATTTATTATAAATTATTATGTAGCAGATATCGTAACTTCTATATGGAAACACAGTAACTTATCTTGTTCTTAGCTGGGGCTCTGGCTTTTCTTGTAGAAAATATTCAATTTAGAAATACACAACTGAACTGTCAGAGCAACCTAAACTCTATGCTGAAATTATGACGATGTCTGCACAGGTTTTAGCTAGCAAATAATGTTGTTCTTTTGCACTCTCAACCAATACAATCCATGCCACATTAGCATGGTATCATTCCTAAAATAATATACCATGCTTCAGGCCGAGGCTAATTAGTTTGGGCTCTGTGATATTCTAAGTGCAGTTAAATGGCTCTTGTTGACTTAGGCGCTCAGAAAAGCATGGTCCTGCCTGTTGTAGCATACCATTTGGTAATACCTCATGAAGTAAACATCTTAATTAATAATCCCACTATAACTGCTGTGTGTATCTTTGCAATTGCAATTGTTGTCTCTGGAGCTCCTCACTGTTACTGCCTCTGAGATTGGCTTCCCTGGGGATCTAAGCTAAAATGGTCCAATCTGTTTAATTCTGCACTGAAGGAGTGTGTATAACATTGATTATGTTTTTGTAGGTGGAAAGCCTGCAGACAAAGCTCAGCAACTGCTAAAACAGTAATCAATACCTCTTCATTAAGCTAGTGGTTCCCAAGCCTTCCCCTGATTTGTACTGTCATCACATTCATGAGTCTCTTTCAAGCTGTTTTTTTAGGTATATCAGAAAATCTTATACTTTCTGTTCATCAATTTTCAATTTTATCTCCTTTTTCTGTCTTCAGTGTTATAAAAAATAAATCTTTGTTTTGGTATGTTTGGCTTTTCCTTTTCACATCACGTGATTTTATCTAGAAATAGATTAAAAGGAGTGAAAAAAAGAGCATATGGAAAAAGACTAGCCTGTTTCCACATTAGTAATTCTAAAATTATAAAATGGTAATTATAAATTAAATTCACCTGCATCCAAAGATCTTTATTTAAATCGTTTTTAACTCTAACAGATGAACTTAAATGATGCAAAGTATGGTTATACAGGTCTCTGCACTGGCATTTGATTGAAATGCATACAGCAATTACATACCGACCTCCACAGAAATTATGAATATCTAATACCTTTCCTTCCTTTTGTTGAGATACATTGTGCCAAGTTTTCTGACTTCTACTTGGAATAACCAAAGAAATGGTGAATAGCCAGCTACTGACAGTATGCCAAATTTTGACTTGAATATAAGAAGTTGCGGTGACCTAGCCATTATACTGAAAGAAAACACAAAGTTCTTTAATCTGTCAACCTAACTAGAGCTGAAGATTGTCCACCAGATAGATACTCAGGACTCATATTCTAATTATAAAGTACATTTCCAGGAATCTATTCCTTCATGCCTCTATCAAGCTCATCTGTCATTTGTTCAGTCTCTGAAATATTCCAGACTTGACCTTGTCCCTGTTTTCTGTTTCTGTTTCTCTCTACTACTCTTCTACTGGCAGCTTTCATATAGCACGAGATGTTTTGTACCTCATTGAAAAGTCAGGGTGTTTCATAAGTACAGTTTTCTGGATTGTAGCATCCTTATTACTTCAAATTAGATCTTACAGATCTGTTCTTCAAATTTAAACAAAAAAAAGAATTCTTTCAATTAGCCTGGTAAAAGGATTCTCCTTTAGTGCAATTACTTCCTACTTCAGTTTTCAAATCAACATTTTGAAAAATGAAAGAAAACAGAGCTCACATGCTATAGATTAGCCTCATTGTGACAGGGATGAGAATTTATTTTAAAAAAAATTCTATACTTGCATTTCTGTGGTTTTTTATATAGTATCAAAGGAAGCTTCCCGGTATACATTTGCCTAAAAGTGGGTGCTGGGATAAATTTAAGGCTTCCTTTATGAGAAGCAGTATGAGGTGGTTTTGACTGTCATACATCTGTTTCTTCAGAGAGAACATCCCCATAGCCTTACAAAGCTTGGATGCTTTTTTGAACAGAGAAATGGTCTTTACTCAGCCTGGAAGGGACTTAGTCAAAAACTCCTTTCTACTAGAAAAAGCTAGTGTGGATTTTATTTGATTTCCTTATTTAAATTTTTTTCGCCTTCTGTAAAGCATTTCTCACGACTTTTATAATGCTTCATGCCAGAGCATTTTCATCAACTTTGTTTCATATCTTGATTTAAAGATTTTTTAAAATCATTTTTAAAAATCAATTATTATTTTTGCTTAAATCTTTTGTTAAACAGAATGGTTTATAGAAGCAAAAACTTTCAAAGTCATCATGTAGCTATAGATTTTATGGTTTTACATATGCGTATCTAATGAACACTCCCTTTTTAATTTAGGGGATTAAAAAGAACAAATATTGTGGACTGTGTTGGGGTGACTCATGTAAACAAAAGCTGCACTGAAATTGCATGTCAGCTTGAGTCATCCAGTATAAAATGAAAAAAACTACTGAATTACACGGCATAATCTTCATATTTTATCCTGCAGTCCTGTATTGGCAAATTCTGAAATACAGTTCTGTATAAAGCGGCATCATACATGGATTTACACAAAATCAGACAACTTACCTTCAAATAAAGTGAGAGATTTAAATGTGAGATTTAAATTTACTTGGTCACAGAGATACCACAAAGATAGAGAATTTCATTTGGCTCAAATGAGACATTAGTAATCTGCTCAAATGATGGAGCAGAGGCATAGAAGGTATCAAGAGGGAAGTGTAAAGTTGAGGGTAGCTGGACAACAAGTTATTGTAGTGAAGTAGAATAATTTATTAGCATTTTGAAAAATGCCATTTTGAAGTTGATTAGAAGATCAGTTCAAGTAGAAAGCTAGGGAATGATCTGGAAGATGAATCTGATATAGTGGTATTTACTGGATAGAAAGAACTCTGTGGCTATGATACTTCAGTCTTCCTGAAGCTAAGATAATAACGATTTGTTAGGACTATGAAGAGGGAATAGCAATAGTTCAGATAAGAAGTGATTAATGACTGAGGATTTTAGCAAAAGAAGGTCATCATAAGACACTGCAGACAATGTTTCAGAGGAGGAAAACTTAGAAATAAAGAAGAGTGTTAAAGAAAAAGAGAAAAAAGCTTCTTGATAGACCAAAATTATTCACAGGGCTTTCTAAGTATTAAAACTAAAAAGAATGGAAACAGTTAGGTATCTTTGGACTATGTTGTTTAAGCAGGACAGCTTGAAAGAAGGTCTTTATGGAATACTCAAGTTTCTTCTGTGACAGAGCAACTTTTCTCTGCTTTTACAGTCATACCTCACAGCAAATGCTTATTGTTTTCCTTAATGAGCAGAACCGTGTTGGATTGTTCATGCACGAAAGCTACAACACGAGAAAACAGTTGCTTCTAAACTACTATTCTCTTGAGGAGTTTATATTTAAAAGACATAACATGCAGCATTCACTCTCAAATTGTGATAGACAAGATCATATGATTTGCAGAAACCTTAACCTTCAACCTGAAAATCAATATTCAGAAATTTAGGGTTTGGCTGCTCTACCACTTTTAGATTTTCTTTAGAAAATGCAAGCAAATATTCTCTCAGCCTCATACATACCTGTGTAACAGAGTACTAAAGAAGAAATAGCATTAGTTAGATCAAATTCCATTTACAGAATTACCTGGACTTATTTGAAATTGTACAAAAATGACAGGAGTGATTTAAAAATGCTGAAAGGCTATACTTTTTCTGATGAATAAATGTATTTTATGCAGGCCTAATTAGCCCATAGAGCAATAACGAGACAAACAAACAAAAATCCCAACCCCAAATGACTAACAATCAAAACTGTGTAATCTTCACTGTTTTCAATAATAAGGTAAAGATGAATAGCTAACAACTGACTAGCTACACAGCTATCCCTTGGTTTAATAGGGCTTTAGAAGGAAAACTCTCCAGTGGCAGAGAGGTGACATTAGAAAAAAGTAGAAAATATGTAATAAGTTCTACATTTAGAAAGTTAACAAATCAGCAAAACCAAGTGATTTAGAAAAGAAACAAAAGCATTATCTGAATAGTTAAAAGCATAAAAAGCATATCTCAAATATGTAGTCATAGGACTTCCTTAAAATGTTTATTTTATTAGACAGATGTTCAAATCTACAATTTGATGTAGGTCAATATTCTTGCTAGTCAGTTTGCATGGATTTTTTAAACAGATATTAGTACTAGTTAGTCCTCACAGACTGTATACCTTAATTATTCTGTCAGAATTGCATTTGACATGGATGGAAGCTTTTCTTGAATAAACTGCGATTTTCAGCACCTTAGTCAATGGGCAAACAGAAAATATATTCAATGCTGGTACATATATACCTATGTACAGTCACATACAGCAGTAAGCAAAAATAGCTCTGTAAGACTCTAAGTCCCTTAGGCATATGAGTTCTTTTCATGTGCATGTTGGCAGCATATAATCAATAACACTATTAACAATAAAACTAATTGAGAGGGTAGATTATAGCTTCCCCATGTAATTTCATTATTTTGCTCTTTAATCTACCATATGGCATTTCATTACAATTATCATGATTATTGTCAGAGAGTAATAAGTTTTCTGGACTAGTGTATCTTTCTAAAAATGGAGATGCAGATTCAAAAGTTCTGCTGGTGGGACTCCACTCAAGCCACACTGCCTTGGCTTTGAGTGAGCTGCAGCTGTAGGGAAGGTAGATAGGGTTTTCTGAATGTGGCCCTTAACAGAAGACCCTTGAGCACTCATATGGTAAAGTTTCAAATCCTAACTAATCAATTTTATTTTAATTTCTGTCTTTCTTTTCTTTTTATTTAATGGAATAATTATGTGGTGAAAAAGAAACAAAATCCAAAATGTAAGTTGGTGGTTAACTTGTAACTACTGCTACTGTAATTCCATCCAGCCATTTTTGGCATCACTTTTGAGATACCAATATAGCCCTACATATCAGTTCTTGTATAAACCACCATGTGGACTCTGACAATATGTGGTTTATCTTAACTTGGTATTTTAATTGGCAGTATCATTCAGCTATCATGTTTAATGTGGCAAAATTTGTCTTTGACATGGAATCCTAAACACATACAGTACTATATATTTCATATCTGAAAATAATAGAAAAATCCTGAAGTTATCATATGACATGAAACTCTTTGTTTGCTGTCACATGATTGTCTTTCACTCAGATGAATTAACTGACACTGTTCAGGGAGAGATACATCCCGGAAACCTCAGTTCAAGGCATGATATCCTACCATACTATGGTGAAAGATAGAATGACTGCAGTATTTAGTAGCCTTTATGTAAGGATTATGCTAGTGGTGGAAACAAATCAGATGAAAACATCCTTATCATTGTACATAAACCAGCCAGACCTTAAAACAAATGTTCATTCGTCATCTGATTCAGAATTCAGCTCCAGAATAACTCTCACTGGGCTGTGAGTAAAGACTACAGCAAGAGTGTTTGAAGCATCCTTGGCAGTCCCAAGCCGATTATGGAGCCGGTTCCTCTGACATCGGCTGCATGTTGAAGGAAGAACTACACTCTCCCTGATTGATACCAACCAGTACGATTTCACCTGTGACTGAATTCAGTGAGGCTGTTCAGCACATGGGTCCTTGCAGAATACAATCCCACATCTGTTTAAAACAACATGGTTTCAGTCAAAACACCTGATGACAACTGTCCAGGGAGTTTTTACTTCAACAAGCTGACTGGCTACTTGAAGCAGAAGTTTCCAGTACAAAATGTACTACATTTTAGTTCATGAATAAAAACTGGGGGAACTGCCAATTTAAAAAAAGGTATGGGTGAAGCTCTACCCTTTCCTCTCCTTTCTGCCATCCTTTCAGTGTCACTGTCATTAGTATAGGATTTGCCCAGCTGTTTTTAATGCCATGTGATGAACATGATAATAAGTTTGAGCTCTACCCAGTCCTTCTTGGCTCATGATCACACAAAACCTCCATGAAGGGGGAAAAAATTACTTCCAAAGATTAGTGTTACCATTTTACAGATACTCTGAGCAAAACCATGAGCCAGGACCACAGGCCACTGAACGGCATTGCAAAGTGAAAATTTGGGTGATTGTCTTCTGAGTGATTTTAAGTAAAACACTCATTTCCTCTGACATGGTCACTGAGCTGAGTTTTGTTTATATAGGATTCTTTGAAATGCTCCCTGCTACCCTCTTTATTTTTTTAATCTTAGTGTAGTTTCAGCTTTGTTCATTAAAAACTCATCAGTGAACTATTATGTTTGAATTCTGACTTAAACAGGCCACTTGGGGGTACTGTGCTGTAAAGCCAAGAGAGCAAGCAACTCAAAAAGGCAGACATAATCTCATTCACAGCCTAGATTTGCAGAAGAACACCTGGAATATAAATGTATCTGGATAGGAGCAGGGTTTTTGTGATTAATTGCCAGCTGTTGTCCACAGAAGATAGAACTACGCTGTGAAACCAAGAGAAAGTGTTCCTTGGGGTTTCTCCTGCCCTCCTTCAGATGTATGGGGTGGGAAGGAGCTCAGTGAAACTCACAAGAAGAAACAGATTTTTCAGAGGAGAAAAGGAGCCAAATTTTGATACACTATTTATTTGCTGCCTTGTCAAGGCTATTCCAAATTTAGGATTTATGCAAGGTTACAACCTGGCTTAATTACCTGTGTTTTCCCACAGTTTCCTTGTAGAAAGCATACCTTGCCTAACCATAAATAAAATTAAGACTCATGAGTTATGCTATTTAAGCATAAAAATGTGGCAAATATCTGCTGAGCTGCAACCTGTGGAATACTGTCAGCAAAAAAAAAAAATTAGGTTAAAATATCACATCAAAACTAGCCTAAAAAATAACAGATAATAACCAGCAATGTTAAAACAGTAACAAATTTTGATACATTGCTTCGATTAATTGAAGAAATACAGAAATAGCAAAACTGACTAGTATTTTACAGATTTGTAGTGCTCTTCATTCAAATCTAGCAATTTTATACTGTGCCAAAATAGATAACTTATATCTCAGAATTGTCAAATTTAGACATATTCGTAGACAGAATTATCAAATTAGACATATTGAAATAAGCTGAAACATTGTATCAAGTCATATGCTGAATCATAAACCAAGAATGTCTCTATCATTTCCTGCTGGCCCTTAATAAAATATTCTTTTTTAAAATTAATATTTCTCTGATCATGCACATAGAGAAGCTAATGAGTACATATTTCTAAAGCAGATAGATGATTTAAGAAAAGAAGTTCTATTTCTAGTAGCATCTTACTTAGCTAAGAGAGTGGGTTGTAAGCTGCTAAGTAGCAATTTCTTGAAAATGAGCATTTAACTTTGATATTTTTGAGTATTTTAGACGCTAGCTCCAACTGTGTAATGTGCTGAGTATTATTCCTCTCAAAACCAAACTCAAACTCCCTTGGGTTAAGGACTTAACACTTGTTCCTGTGTGGAGCTTCAGCAACTGCCTAATAAAAATCATACATTCCAATAGCTTGCAGTTTTCTCTAATGTGATGTAAGAACATAAAACTGGAAAGACCCTCTTGGAATATTACGTCTAGACCCTTTTTACTGCAAATAATCTTTTTCTGTCCTGTCCTCCGTAAGTATGTAAACTTACACTTAAAAATAACTTGTTCCTTTTTATCCCTGTAGGAAAATTCCTCCAAAATCCTATTCCTTGAATTCTTAGAAGTATAATTTACAGTCTGTATTTACTCATAACAAGTTTGCACTCATTTCTTTTTCCTGCTTGTATAACTTCTCATCAGTCTTCCTGATATGTTCATAAAGGTCAAAAGCTGGGGTTTTTAAAGTTAAGTCAGATGTGTGAAAAATATTTTAGGAACACCTTCAGAATTACGTTAACCTTCAGAAAGATTTTTACAGGTCAGCTATTGCAGGTACAGAAGCTCTGAAAACTAGTTTAGTTTCAGCTCTATGAACCTTACCTAATTAGAATCAACATTTGTGTGCAAGTGCAGGCAAAAAAAGATGAGACTTCTCTGCTCAATCACTGAATAGATCACTCATTAATCCCTTTAATCGAATAAATTCAAAAGGGCAAAGTTTTTTCAATGGTTTTCAATGAGTAGTCTTCTGTTTATGTTAACAGTTATTGGTAGATTTCGTGATTTGCAGCAAATTTGTCTTCAATGAGTTACTTCTTTAACATGTTGCCTACAAATATATGTGTACTCTGGATTCTGCTCTATTTTCTCTGCACACAGCCAGAATTTCTCACACAGGTCCTTTACTGTTTTCATTTCATCATGAATTTTTACTTTTACTCTGAGATTATGAATTCATTAAAATCTTACTTTTCTCTTTTTGCCAAACAAGAGTTTTATCCTATATCATCTTAAAAATACAAATTTTTTTGTTTCACTCAGTGATTGCCTAAATGAATGGCTTCCGAAAAGTCTCAAGGGAAAAATCCCAGGTCTACAGAACATCTCAGAATGGATTGTCGTTCTTATTTTCTTAATCGTGGGAACACAGAGGTAGACTTTTTTTTTTTTTTTTTGTCCTTTTCATGTGAAAGCCTTTTTTTCTCTCCTCCAAAAAAATGAACCTATCCATTCTGTCAATAATATAGGTTATGGCCATGCCATGTCAATTCGATAACCCTCTCTTTGATTTCGAAGTGCTTCAAGAATCATCACAATAACTTGTGAATCTCACAGTCTCACATAGCCTGAGGGAAAAGAAACAGACCAAGTTCTTCAGAGCAAATTCATCACAGAACTTTTAAAAACTATTTTCAAAAAGAAGTTCTATAACTTAATGATTTCACTGATTGTCATTAATATTTCCAGAGAGTAGATGTTGAAAAAAAGGTCTTACAAAAGTACTGCTTATTCAGGTCGTGAATCTGAATGAAAACATGACTTTATTATGCTTCCTTGGAAATCAATTAACGCACTTTAAAAGGAAATAAAAACCACCAACCATTCCCTTCCCCATCTGCAAAATTTTTCAATTGATACAGTATTGTTTAATATTTGTTTGACTGCAGTACTTTGTATGAAGAGAAGAAGAGATGTGGAACATCAGACAACCTATACTGAAATTATTTTCTAGGCACTTCACAGGGACAGCTGAAGAAAGGGAAGTTTTCAACAGAAACTGGTTAATCTGACTAAAGTTATATAAAATTGATGGGCCAGAAGACTGCGCAGGGTTAACATACTGGCAATTTTGCAAAGTATTGTACTGAGCATTTCATGATTACGAAAACACACAAATATTTTAGAGCTTGTTTTTCAAACAGAAATAAACCTGGGACCTATGCTCTGAGTCACTCTTGTTCTGAAGTCATAGAGAGCAGAGTGGCCTTGTGTTGGACAGGAGTAAGAGTCATAAAAGTATTAGAAATAAGTACAGTGTTTCATAGGAAGTTTGTTAATGGCCTGTCTTGTCTCTACAGTCAGTAAAACTGTCTTTAACGGGAAAGCAAGAAATGGATTTTGAAAGCAGACTGAGATTTGCTATTTAGAAATAGTAGTGTCCCATTAAAAGAGGGTGGTGTAGAAAGGGGAAGAGTAGAAGAAGGACTTACAAGTAGAGAAGGACTGAATTGTGTGAGAATTCTAGGGCATTTTGGTACAAAAGACAGCTATTTAAGAGATTAAAAGATAAAGATGGGTAAAGTATGTGCCAGAAATGGACAAATTTACATGCTTTAATTTTTTTTAAACTATTGTCATTCTACGGACATTTTATACATATAATTTATTCATTATTTTTCAGAAAAGCAAGTTGCTACATACATACATTATATGCAGATGGTCTGAAAAGAGAAAGGAAAGTATTTTGATGATTTGACACATGCTTTCTGAATGAGCAAATCTAACATGCAGGGCCAGAGCTCTGCAATAAAGTCTCCATTTGTAGCTAACATAAATTCTTGCTCTTACTTTATACCTTGCATTGCCCACTACTCAGCAAAGCAGAATGCTTGCAGTGTTGCGCTTAACTAGTATTAGAGATGGCAGAGACCTTTTGTGGCTCAAAAGATCCCTCTCACAACCCAAAGGCCAGCTCTCCTGAGGGTTGGAAGGGTAATTAGGAGCCTAAGTCTGCTGCTGTGTCCTGACAGGCCACGTCACAGCAGGATAAGATGAAACAAGTCACTTCCAGCAAAACAAAGGTATTGAAGGAAAGGACCACAGGAAAGTCCTAATGCCTACCCTTACACTCTAACCCAAAGGTATTTCATTATTCTGTTAACTGACATAATGGGAATAAGGCAACGAGAGATGCACAGGGGATGGCTGAATGCCTGTGATAATAGAGTAGGGCTTGGATTAACTCAAGAATCAGTGAATCTGGAGAAATTATATATCCCCACCAGTTTGAGAGCTGCTGCCAGACATTTTTGCTCTGTTCTGCTTTTGCCTCATGCTAACTGTAATGGCAAACTGGTGTCCTGCTAGCCTGAAGCCATCAGCAACCCTTCAGAGATAGCAATTTACTATCTGTTGAGATAAAGTATACTTAAAGCATAGGTTGGGTTTGGTTATTCTGGTTTTGTTATAGGGTGGGCGTACCATTTGTCAAAAAAATTCCCAACACTGGGAAATTTTAGGTAGATTTCTAGCTCTGTGACACTCAGCCATATATGAGTAACTAGCAGGTTAGTGTATTTTTGCTCCAACACAGAAGAGAATGTGAAGGCTTTCAGGGCTTGGTGGTAAGTTGCATTTCCCACTGGATACTTGAGGCACTGTAGTTTCTGGGACACGTCCTGGCTTTGCCGTGCATCTGAATGGAGGGGAAGGTATGGGGCATACAGAGACCGAGTCTACCTGAGGCTGCCTTGCCAGACAGCTACAATCATGTAGGGATCTCAGGCTGGAATTTGTTTTGTTCCAGAAGGAAACTTGAGCAGGGAGTTTAGCTTTTTTTCCTAAAAAAGAAACCCAAATCTCAACTTTACAATGTGTTTCCCATTCCTGAGCCAAACACAATGTAATACAGAGTTTAAGTCTCTCAAACTCATCTTTAAGGCAGAGGAAGTGAAGGCATTTGAGTAAATTGTGCCACACAAGTTTGTCATTTTACAGACTGTGTTTTGCAGTTTTCTGTGTAAAAAACAATGCATTTCCATACAGTTTCTGGTAGTCTATAGGGAATATAATGTTGATTAATTTGAACTCGGTGTTCTTCAGAGTCAACATGACATTCTGAGTAGTAAATATACTCTTTCAATAACTTTACAGTAAACTTGTAGAACCTCATGCCACCTTGTCCAAAAGCAGCTCCCTAGGAACATCTTCTCTAATTGAATCTGGAGTAGATAGATGTATTTTGAATTAATTAGCTGGAGCATATAACTAGGTGTTTATATAGCATTTGCCACAAAATTTTCACCTATGGCCTTGCTTACTTGTGTTCATTCTCTTCTAGCGTGGTGGTGGTGGAGACTTAGCCCATACTTGTCTGTGATGCTGAATCTGTCACCATCAGTACGGTCACCCTGTTGACTTGACGATTTGGCTTGGTTTTCACTGGCTAATCTGGGAACAGACTTTGTTTTTAACATCAGTCACTGCTGTCAGTAAAAGCTTAAATAAAATTACAAACCTCTATACCAGGATGGGTAGCAGAGGACTGTGCCACAAATACCAGAGTTTGAGGAAAATGTCAGGTTAAAGAAACTTTTTTCCATGGACATCAGTGTTTAAGTTCTACCTTGCTAGATAAACTAGTCAACAGGAGATTTCAGCTAGGAAAAGAAATGCCAGGATTATGTGAAAGCATGCAGTCACAGGCATGGGGTGCTGTTTCTAATCATTTTGGTGTAAGCATCTCACTATGATTCAGGGGGCAATTTCTCTCATTCAGAAGGCCTTGTCATCCTGCTAATTGTAGATAGTACACCCATGGAAGAGTGCAACAGGTTTTATGGACATGGCTTTCCTTATCCATGTCAGAACAACCAGTTTGATGTATTATAATGTATACTTATGTCCTCTTTTCTGGCCACTCCTGTTTCCTGTGTAAACACAGGGAAACGTACTTCTCCTTTGCGTTTTGGCTGAGTCACTGTGTTACAGTGAATGCTTTGCCACCATGTCTGTACACTGCAGTGTCAGTAGGTACAATCCCCAGGCAGAGAGCTTCTCCTAGTGCAAACAAGAGCGAGAAGCCAGAATGTCCCTGATGCTGAATCTCTCACCACCACTATAGTTATGCTCGCTAATTGATGACTCTTTCAAGTTTACCTGTTGCACTTCTGTCAGACATAATTTCATTTGCAATGCTATCCCACAGAGAACTGGAGAGGTACAAACAAGGACTTGGTATACTGGGACAGAGAATCAGAAGCACCACTTGGAGGTTAGGGAAGGAGAAGTGTACACCTCATTCAACTTTGTTCCCTGAAGAAAGTAGCAATGAATTTGTGTGCCAAATGCTTCCAGAAAATTGCAAACAGAATAAATTCTGACTGAAAAAAGTTAACTCTCCATCTAAATAATGAAGTTTGAGCGTAAGAAATGTAATGCTCTAATTTGCAGAGTAAAGCAGCATGTATTTTAAATGACTGATTTCAAAGACGGAAGTTTAGTCTGAATATCAGATTAATGCTACTACTGTACAGCCAAGCCTGTAGTGTAGTGGGAATTATTCCCTCAATTCATATTAATAATTAAATATTAGGGAAAGTTATTTTTTCTTACGAGACCTAGAAGCTGTGCTAAGGAACATGAAGGACAGGGACATGACTTGAGACCGCCAGCACAGCTTCACCAAGGGCAATTCCTGCACAACCAACCCAGTGGCCTTAAACGATGGAGTGACTCCATCAGTGGACAAGGGAAGGGCTACAGATTCTGTCCCTCTACTCTGCTCTGGTGAGACCTCACCTGGGACACTGCATCCAGCTCTAGGGTCCTCAGCACAGGAAGGATGTGGACCTGTAGGAGTGGGTTCAGAGGAGGGACACAGAGATGATCAGAGGGTTGGAGAACCTCTCCTGTGAGGAAAGGCTGAAAGAATCGGGTTTGTTCAGCCTGGAAAAGGAAAGACTTCAGGTTGTCCCAGCTGTTTTTTAAATTCTGTTTTGAAAAGGGGAGAACTGTGAGAAGTAATCTTGAAGCTGATTGTAATAAGACTAACAGCAACCACTAGTTTCTCCCTTCTTTTAATCTTTTCTGTTTATGATTAAGGTAGTTTAAGTTTCATGTATGACGTCTGTTTTCTTTTCTTTACACTTGAAATAACATGATTGAATCTCCACAGACTTGGTGTTTATATAGCCTTTTACAATTTCAAAATCTATGTAACATATATGTTACTTGTTTTTAGGCATACTATTTTAGTAAATATTATACAACAGCTGTGCTGAATGGGAATGAAGATCCTAGGAAAGTGGCAAAGCTATTAGAGATAATTCTAAATGTCAAACAGTAGGATTTAACTAGATGACAAATAAGACATTAAACAGAGCACAGTCTTTGCAGAGATCTTGACATTACTTTGTAATGGAAGGAGGATTGCAGACATGAATTGAGTTCAAAGTCTTCTAATGGATGCGGTGGGGGGAGACGCTGTAGTCAAAGTATGTGTGGTTTCTGATTTAACCCTTGAATGGCAAAAAGATCTGCATAAATAAAATAAAATACTTTTAGAAACTCAAAACACCAGTAAGTAAAACTTAAAAAAACCCCAAAAAATCAAAAACCAAAACCAGATACATATATGAAACTAGCCATTTGGCTTCTTTTTTATGAAAGTTTATTCAGCTCCTTTGCCTACAATATTTATAGCAGTATCTTTTCACAATGTGATGCTCTTCATAAGCCAAATACAAACATGCAAACCTCCAAACTGACGGCTTGGAACAATAATCTTTAGAAGAGGAACCTGCATGCCATTTGGATCAGAACAACCAAGAAAAAAAAAATGTTAGGAACAACAATACACCAACTACCTAGTGCAATTCAGTGTGTGCAGAGTGTGAAGTTCAATTCTATTTATTCTATGGTCTCTGTATTGAATTTTTAACCCCCAGTACTTTAATTACTATGAAAACAGCTGCACCAAGCTCAAAGTGAGATAATTATTAAAAAGCTGGAATGACTTCCACTATGTTTTTCACCCAGAAAACACACAGCTATAAAATTTCATGTCTCAGGAGCTTTTTATGTTGAGATTTTAGTACTGACACTTCAAGGATGAGAAAGAGTTATCATTTTTCATCTCCTATTTCTAGATTGACAAGGATTTAAGTACAACTCTCAGGGGCTCAGGGACAAGCATTGCTTACTATCAAAAATGAATCAGCTAATTCTGCTACTGAACTCTGTATGTAGAAGCATGGCAATAAAGAGAAGTTATTTGAATTATGACTAATAAAATTACCATTCTACTGATAGGAAATAAATTACATAAAATGGTAAAAAGAAAAAAAAATAAAGCACTTTAACTTCTTTGGGACTAAAAGCAATTTCTAATTTGTTTTCTTCTGGACTCAGAACTACAAAAAGTGGAAAATAGCTGGAGTTGAACCAATTTTGATTTGCTTAATCTTGCAAGCATCCTAAATGAGATTAATTAGCAATTGGAATATGGCTGAGGAAGGAAAGGCACCCAACTTAACTGGTCTTTGCACATTATCACATAGATGTTATTATGGAGCATCACAGAGGGGTTAAGGCTGGAAGGGACCTGTGGAGATCAACTAGTCCAACATCCTTGCTTAAAACAGGGGTAGCTGGAACAGATTGTTCAAGCCTGTGTCCAGACAGGTTTTGGATATCTCTAAGGGTGGAGATATTACTAAACCCTTTAATAGGTGCACATTTATGTAACAGACCTTCCCTTGCAGCATAGAAGCAGCAGGTATTTAATCTTTCACCTATCTCAGCTGATTCAAGAGCCTGATAGGCTAACATTATGAATCATCTTTCACCTATATCCTTTTATGCACAGTAAGCCACATCACGGAGATTGCTGTTACTGAATTCCTGGTTTCCAGCTGAGCAGACAGCTGCGGCTATTTGACATCTATAATAGCTTCGTAATCTTCATTTAAGCAAAGTCATGTTTTGATGAATATAGTATAAAACTCTTCTAATTTTGACTAAAGAGACACATCCAAGCTCCAGACAAATTTCTGAATGCAACATCTATGGATGGCAAGAAACATGCATACCTTTGAAGGTGTTTTCTATTAATGGCAGTAAGCTTCTAAAATAAACATTTACTCCAAAGAAATCCTACTACATTGCAATCATACTGACAGCTCCTGCAGCCCTGCCTTGCCACAGAGTGCAGTGGGCAAAGTACTATTGCTAAACTCTCTGTAGGCATTAGCTAAAATTCTACTCGGCAGCTTCAAGAATGAAATCATTGAATGAGAAAATTAAGTGTTGGAGGGAGCCCCCAGTGAGAGTGAGTGTCCTCTTGTGAGGCTTCTGCTAACGTCTTGCAGAGCAACATCCCTCTGCAGAAGCACTCAGATAATCCTTGCCAGAGATGATGAATCCACTGACACTTCAGAGAAAATGTCCCACTTTTGAAGATGTAAAGACAATAGGAGGTGTGAAATATTTTCTTACAGTCTCCACAGTGCATATGTGGGTATACCACAGGAAACCCAAGACCTTTAACTGTTCCCCTTTATCTTGACCACGTCTTTCTTGCTTGGAGTCAGAAGAATTGTGACATATGCATAGGTTCTAACTGCTGGGCTGCAAGGGCAAAATGGAAATGTCACATCCATTCAAATGAAGTACATATCACCCACACAAGGAATTGCTCTTCTGAGTCATATGGAGAGGAAAAAAAGACTATGATCTTTATTCCTATCTGTTTCTCACAACTATTTTGTGTAGGCTGGTGCACTGTTGTCAGCAACCTTCCACCCCAGGAAGTGGAGGGGTGATGATTTCTTCCATCATCTTCTCTGAGTACTTTCAGGTTAGAACCTAAATTCATACTTTTAAATTTAGGCCAGAAGAGGAAGAGAAAAACAAAAAGCCAGGAAAACAAGATTTCTTCCACAAAAATGAGAAGTGGCAGTAGAAGTTCACCATTTACAAGTTTACTTTATGCAGAATAACGTTTTTCAGAAGGAACTCTTAATCTTCTTTCTAAATTTTAGACCTGAATACCTTGTGGTACTAATAAATAATTTTTTCCTGACATTAAATACAATTATTCAAATTAAAAACAGGAAGTTTTGAAAAACGTACATCTTCAAATTAGGGTCTCTGCACCCTATTAAAAAGAAAAACTGGACTTCAGATCTTTAAAACTCTTTATAATCCATGGTATTAGCTACATTTCTTTGCAAAAGAAGAAACTCTAATGAGACAAGTGACAGAAGATTACTGCATGGGTAACAGGTGGTGTCAAAGGTGATGTCATCACAGTTATGTAGTCATTCTGAGTTGTCCTTTTAATTTAACAAACCCTAAAACTTAAAAAAAGGGGGGGGGGAGCGTTAAAGGTCTTAATATTTATTAAGACAGTGAATTTCTAAGAAGGTTTTAAATAATCATTATCATCATCATCTTCATCATCGTCATCATCATCTTGTGTCCTTAGTATTTATTAAACAGCATTATGTTTCTGATTTGATATTTTGTTGAATACTTATTAGAGTTTACATTTGCTATCCTAAACACACTTTAGTGATAATTTAAGTGGTGTTATTAATTTCATTGGACATTGTCATAATTTTGAGGTGGTAATTTTATTTACCTTGACGATAGCTATAATCATGATCGAAAAGATAATTCCTTACATGTGAGAAAGCAAGAAGTGTCTAAACTCCATCATATCTTCAGAGGTAAAAGTTCCCCTCAGCACAAACTTTTATAACTTGACCTAGATGGTTTGCATTGTGCCAAAACATAAAAAAACCAAACCAACCCCATATAGAGTTAGACCACATTTCAGATATTTCCAAGATAGAATTTTCTAGGATAAATAAGCTCCATAGAAGGTATAATGATGCCCTACTACTGTTAATCTTCATGACCACTTACTAATTCCTCCCCCTTCACCAAAATGTGTCAGGCAGCCTTACTTATTTCAAGATAGGTGCCTGGTAATGAAATACATGCATATAAATCCCAAAGCACTAAAATCTGGAGAAAAGGAGTTAAGAAAAAAAAAATTCATGGTGGGAAATCTTCAAATTATAGAGATATATTACTGATGTTTAATGCACAGGCTTACATAGAAGTGTCCAGTTTATCCATCTCCCAAACTGGACAGAAAAAATTCTCCTCCACCTCCATTTCTATAATTTTGCTGAAGAGGTCGGAGTTTGTCACACCTGAAGTTTTAAGTATCCCTGTCAAATGCCAGACAGAAAACAGTGACACTTGGGTTCATACTGTGTTTGGGAAATCTAGAATTATTCATGTACCATCCTTACTTGGAAAGATTTTGCTCTGATTATGAAGTTTTCATTAAAACATTTTATACTTTTAAACTAAAAACATTTATACTTATAACCCAAATTTTCATCTTACCTGTTATGAAGTAGTTAGGAAATAAACCACAAATATAAGTCCCATTGCAAGGAACACACTGGGAGTTAAAAGTCTGCTATTGTTTGACTATGTAATTAGGCTCTCAGAGGTCAACTGAGTTTACAACTGCAGCTAAACAGATCCTTAAACAAAAATGCCTGTGGTACACAGTAGTAAGGATTCAAAGAATAGGTAGTGGAAAAAATGAGCAATAATATAAAAGCTAAAAAAATGAGACACAGTAAAATTCACAGATCTTTTCCTCTCAAGTTCACAAAATATAAATATGGTTCAAATATAAATTTCAAAATCAATTTTGTCTTGAAAAATATATACAAATGACCCAAATGACTTTTATACAGGGAAACACTTATAACTTCCAGTAATTAACACTTGTGCTGTTGGCCTGGTGTTTTGTGTACCAGTTTTAATTTAAAATCCATTTTCCACGGATAGAAGCCCTGAAAACAATGATTTGCCATGGAACTATTGACACAATGCAAAACACAAATAGGACCAGTTCTGCCTTTAGACACAAATGATCCATACTGCAGTGAATCACTGTTCCACACAGGCGACTTGATTTCCTGGCTCTTATCACTCTTCTCTTTATATCCTAAAACATTATGCTTGAATGTTGGCCATAATATTAACTTACACAACTATTTTATTAATAAGGACTACCAAATTATCTACAGAGCTACAGAAATTGTTCTTCTGTGTCACAGAATTAGACAGCAATGCCATGCTTCATCTAAAGCCTCCCATTCTTGTACCTCTGAAGATTAGGTCAGTATGCCATATGGTTAACCTCAAGTTCCCTTAAGGAAAACACTTCTTTGTAGTCAACATATCTAAGAAGCTGTAATTACTTGGCCTTAATTCCTAGGGATTATTTCAGCTGTACTGTCTTGTTCTTATTTGTTATTTCTTACTGTTTACTGAGAGCTAGTTGTTTGCTTGATACTGTGCAGGCATAAAGAAATAGACTGAATAATGCACTTTTTTATTTCTAATTTTTTTGGTTTTTGGGGGGGGTTGTTTGTGCAATAGAGTATTGTCATTTCAAGATTTCACATAACACTTCTAACTCAAATCTGAACTGGGAATTATATACAATTTTCCAGGATGACTGCATCATATACATGCAGATATACAAAAGATATTTATTTCAAGTCGAGAAATAGTGTACTCTCATGAGCAAAAAAACATATAACCAAAATACAAAGCATTTAAATTCCATAATCCCATGTTGGCCTGTTGTTATAAAGACAGCTTGTAACAAAACTCCGCTTCCAATTTAAAGGCTTTTGAAAATTTTGATTCACGTTTTGAGACTATGATCCTTTTCTAGCCAGTTATCCACATCCTTCCTGATTTTAAGACAAAATTCAACAGAATTAAGTGAAGGTGAGATCTGGTCAGATAATTTTTGGTGTAAAATTATTTCTAGATTCTTGTGAGAACATTTTGGACTAGCACAATGCTAACCAGCTAGTCCTTTATGTAACTGGACTGAACACCTATTTGTTTGCTGATATACTGCTGTCTTTGGTTCAGGGCTTTCTAGGTGCAACAGCAAGAAGTTAGCATTTCTTCAAGCTCATGACTGGACATCTTGCTGAAAAAGGAAAACCACAAGCATGTGATGGAAATACAGCCATGCCTCTCTAAATAATATGAAGCATGGCAGTCATTGCTGTTCAGTTGTTCCTGCTCAGCATTCAACAGTTGGAAAAACCTGATGAGGAGAGAAGTTGCCACGTGGTGAATTATCTATTCTGTGAAATTCTGAAATAAATGAATTATACTTTTCCTAGCAGTTAGACCATTCCTTAAGAAAAGAAAGGAAAAAAAAAGAAAAAAAGAAGTATCAGACACAGCCAAATGCGTCAGGCAGATGTGGCTGGAGAAGCTACCTGAGGTGCCAGCTGGATTTATACTAGCATTCTTGGAGAGACTGAAGACATGAATGGCTGCTTTGAATTTAATCTATGTTATTTCCTGCCTGCTGGCGTTACTTACAGGACATTTGCTGTCCGCTCTGTTATGCCCTTCAAATGTTGTTTTTGGGTTTTTTTCCTTCAATTTTGTTATTAATTTTTAATATACATTTTTCATTAAATGATACAAAAATATTAAATTGTTGCCTTAATCATTTGGCTCCAATCACTTTGTACTTAACTGAAGACAGACAGCAGTTCATTGTAAAGAGCACAGTCAAACAGTTAACACATTTGAAATAAATTTTTGGCAATAAAGGAAATTTGTGAAATAGTTTCTGACTTTTTTTCTGAAACAAAGCTGCTTTTTAGAACTACCAGAAAGTTTCTGTGATACCATTGCCCCAGTGAAGCTTATTTGCAGCTCACATTGTAATTATGTAATGTGAGCCCTGCTAGTGACAAACGACATAGTTTATCCAGAACTTTTATTTAGACCCGAATCAGTAAACTTGATTAAAATTGGTAGAGCTGACCCTAATCTTACTGGCTGAATACTGTGCTCCACCATCTAGTAGAGTGGTGACTAGGTGTCCTGAGGCCAGAATGTGCTGGAAATACCAAGGGCACAGAATTTGAGGGTTTTTATATGGACTATGTCCATCAGCTTATGAAGATGCAAGGATTAGTGCATTCATATGCACTAATGCTTATATATCTACGTTGCACGCACATGCTCATATGCGTTCTGGATATGAGTGTCTGTTTCTGTAGCTTTCAGATACTGAGTGCTTCCTAACAGATGTGTTATGCAC
Source organism: Rhagologus leucostigma (assembly GCA_013397725.1). Classification (NCBI taxonomy): domain Eukaryota; kingdom Metazoa; phylum Chordata; class Aves; order Passeriformes; genus Rhagologus; species Rhagologus leucostigma. Next base: position 234,696 of record VZTD01003647.1, read on the forward strand.
ATATTTGGATGGTGGTGAGTGTTGAACCTTGTGTTTTGTTTCATCAGTTAAGTAGTTCTGTGACAAATAAAATTATAGAGGTTTTTTAATTTGGTTTATTTGGTTTTTCAGCTGTTTTCTTAGTATTTATTTTATAGAATGGTTAAAAACCCAGTGCTTTGAGGTTCTACGCAGCCACGTCTGTACTCCTGCATGGAGTCTACCCACAACCTGTCATGTCCCTATCAATTTTTTCTTGACCTGATAGCTCAGCAAGAAGTATCATGCACTGTGGCTTTGTGAAAATGCAGCTGTGCCAACTGACCAGCAGCTCTCTATGAGCTTACTGCCTGGCTAGTTACTATTTCTTGGCTGCTGGGTGAGCCTAAACAGAACAATTCAACTCTGATGGATCAAACAAACAGCTCTGGAGCCTGAATGAGGCCCCAGGGCAATATTTTGTGCAAGCTGGTTGAAAGAGCTTAATATCTTTGCAAACTTGATGTCTGTCAAATTTTGCTGAAACTGTCCAAGGCACTCCAGGGTACCAGTGAGAGAAACACAGACACACAGACAGCATGGCTGCCTAAGCCTTGTTTCCTCAGGAAACCAGGCTAAAAGTGTGCCTGGAGATATTTTTAATGTCACAAACTGTTAAGCAGTCCTCAAGATGAGGAAAAGAAATACCTACACTACATATTATTTGGAGGAAGATTTCAATGTGAAAAATGAGAAGAAGAGTAAAAATCCATTTGGTGCTGTATAAACCAATGATTTTGTACTGAAAAGGAGTCCCTTTGCTTTCCACAATTTACACTTAAATGAAATCAGTACCAATGACTACAACAATTGTAAATGGCTATTCATTATCAATGCTTACAAACCAGTCCATGGCAATAGCATGTCTCTTGTTGAAGCAAGGTTAATTTTATTAGACCTGCTCAGACTGTTGTTCTATTCTCTGTTGCATGTTGCATTTTTGTTCTCTTCCAGGAATATTTATGGATGCCTTCCATTTCTGCAAAAATATCTGTACAGCACTCATTGTTTATCTGGTCTGATATTTTGTGAGTTTTGCTCATGGCTTTCAGATCACATCTTATGTTCCTAGTTGAAGAGAAGGCTCATGTATCTTGAACATGGAATACAAAGTAACAAGCCTGGATGAAAGAATATTCTTTTTCTTTGTATGAAACTGACTATCCAGACAAACCCTGCCAAGAACGTGTAATGCAAATACGGACCTGTCCCGGGTACAGAGACAAGGGGGTGGAGCTTTTAGCGCTGTCTATTCAATACCAGACATGTCAACGCTGGGGAAGAAAGCTTTCCATGGGAAAAAAAAAATGGGCCCAGAAATGGAAAGTTGGGCATTTTTGCCTGGATCTCTGCAGGAAAAAGGCATTGGGTCATCCCAGCAGGCCTAAACCCTCTTCACCACTGGCAGTTCCTTTTCCTGTTCTTCTTTTTGTGGTTTAGTGCTGAAAGACAGTGACAGCGAGCCCAAGATGCCGCTCTGAGAAAAAGAAATGAGAGAGAGCAGCAGTGACACAGGGCCAAGCTGTGTGGAGCCCAATCCCAGCAGAGCTGAGTGGAGGGGTGCAGGTGCTGGAGGCAGCTGCGCAGAGTTGAACCGATGAAGTGGAGACATCTGAGGAGAGCGTGTGGTGCAACAGGGATGACCTAGCTTCCGAGGGATTTTGTTTGATGCAGCTCCTCATTGTTTTCTTGGACCAAAGGGGTGTAGAGAGGGATGCAGGCATTAAGCCATGAAAACTTTCATTTGTTCATTTGTTCGGTAGTGAATACCCTTTTTTGGATAAAACACCATCTCTCTTCTGTACACTCTTTGTTCTTAATATTGTTGTGATTATTGAGATTTTCAGTAAATTGTGATTCCAATTTATAATCTCTCTGAAAGTTCCTCCATTACTGGAAGGAGGAGGTGGGGGGAAAGGAGCAGCTGGACTGGGTTTAATTTTCCAGCTCTGTTTTAAATAGCATAGCACTTGCTGTCAAAGTACAACTGGACACTGTGAAAAGATGCTAAGAGCAGAGAGGCATATACTGAAGATACTGACTAGTATCTTCATAACTTTGAACACCCCACCCTGCCTCAGTATTGCCAGGGTTAACTGCTGCCTTAACTATCTGGAAAGGTGCATAAAGTTTTATATTTCTATGCTTCTACAGTATTTTTCTATTTTTATCTTCAGGCATTAAACCTTCTATTAAATATAATTTTAAAGCAAATTAGTTATTTTTGTTCTAAAATGTACAATATCTTTAAGTTTTAGTCAAATACTACTGAATGTTTTTAAATATATTTTTAAGCCAAACCATTTAAAATTATTTCCTTCTTCATTTAACTATCAAAATCTAAAAGGCTGTTTGCTGTTTTCTGTTCTGTTGGTTACTGCTTGTTTTTTTTCTGGTTTGGTGTTGATGGCATCTCTAACATGCAAAGCAAATATGAAGAGCAAAGTTCTACTGCTGCTTTGGTTGTTTGTGGTATCATCTGTAATAAAGGAAGATAATTGCTCTGAACTCATGTTTTGGCAGATAAAAAGTTGTTTACAACGTTTGGTCTCTTGCTTTAATTGTGCTGAGAAGACACAGCTCTTAGAAACACATTTTTTATTTCCATTTGTTTGTTATGACTACCAGTTTAGGGTTTACCTAGTTATTTACAAAATCATTTTTCCTTGACAAAGAACTATTTCTGAAGACAGCAAATTTCACCTAATTTTTATATGTATTAATAATACTACAATTTACAGTTCCTTTCACAACAAAACATGAATTTTTCTCAAGTAAGTTGTGAGATATTAGCAGTAGGAGGCAGGTAAAAAGCAGCTACATTTACATTTAAGATTATTAATTATAGAAATTATTTGATAACACACAGTAATAGTTCAGACTGGTAGCATAAAAATATTATTATAGTCATTTCCTGAGGACATTTTCTAAGAGCAGTACTGAGTACTTACTGATACTTTCAATGATACTGGAAATTTTCCAAGTCACAATGAATCTAGTTAAAAGATCTAAGAACTGTTACTTATAAATCAGTAGTACTGTATAATGTACTTCACTGAGTCCGAGATGGAAGACACAGATTTCCTTTGAAATCCCCTGTTGTTGTTATAGGTTCAGTGCCTTTGTGAGATCTTTTTTTAACATCAACCTATTAAATTCAAGGAGGGCAGTATACAACTGATGAAGGAAAGTTGTTTCAGACCTGTTAAAAGACTGATTTAAAAATTAGAGTTTACATGGATAAATATGAGATTGATTAGATGCTTCATGAAAGAAACTGAAAACAGCTTACAGGCTTTTTTTGTCTAACCTGTTCATGGGAGGCTATTAACAAGCAAATAGAATAATAAGGTAGGACTGGTTTTTTCAGCATTACATTTCAGTATCACAAAATTTTAAAATGTGCACATACACTGCTATGTCACTAAGAACATCGTTATGGACACAGAGTCAAGCATGTACAGAACTTGGACTTTCAAGAGCACATAGACATCTCACAGTATAATGGGAGACTTCTTGACTGTAAAGCCTATATATAATATAGAAACACGTACACAGTGTGAGATAGCTCTTTTCAAAATAGTGTTTCATAAACAGAAGTGTAAGTTGCTAAGTCCCTTCTCCTTCATAAAGAAAACAGAAAAGTAATCTCAGCAGTTTTGCAGTTTGTCAGAGTCTCAAGAAGAACTAAAACGGAATAGCTACTAAGAAAAAAAAAGTCAGAAAAAGAGGGACAGAACTTGAGTGTATTTTAGTCTGGTTCATTGCTAATCTTTCACTCATGAGTACAAAACTGTATGAGTGACAAGTTTACAAGAATAAAGACAGGGACATAAAAGAGCTGGAATACTAAGGAATGCTATTAGCATGAGGCTGATAAACATGACTGATCTTCTATAGTTACACTAAAACTCTTATGTAAACTTGATTAATCATTGTCATGTATGTTAGTGTGTACGTATTTTTAAAATAGTAAATTAATTTGTCCAAAAAATATAACATTTGTGTATTCTTGGAAGAACAATTTTACTTCAAATACATGTTCTTCAACTGGATTTAGAGCCATCTGTTACAAAACAATTTAACACAATGTTAGAAAAATGTATCCTCAGAATTCCAGATGAAATAGTGTTCAACAAAGAAACTGTTTGTTCCCTCCATTGCTTTATTGAAGGAATAATGAATGATGCATATAAAATCAGAAAAATGTGCATAATGGAAATATAAGCTATGTTTATTGTTAAGAAGGATCCATAAATGTTAATCCAAGTTATGTATTGCTATGTGTTTTACATCATTATAGTCACATACTTGGAATAAATTTGGACCTGGAACACAAATTATGCTTGTCCTTACGCAAACTTTGTATCAAGTAGAAAAATAGATGATTTCTTTAAAATAAGAATAACAATCAGGAAAATATAAGCTACTTTTCTCACACTGTTATAGCTGGAAGGGAAATAAACTTCAATTGTTTAATGAAGTTTTTAAAATATTAATTAAGTTTAACAAATCAATTTTCTACTCTCTACCCTTCAAAGTTAAAGGACATTAATATTTTAGGTCTATTTTCATTCTACTATATAGGATAGCATATCTATTATTTTATTGTCTAGATTTCCAGTAACAGGGATAATTAGAAAGAAGTATGTCTTGGAAAACCAGCTGCTTTTGATATATAAACTTTATCTCAAGAAACCTTTTTATTGGCTATAAGCCTGTCTTACTGGTTTATGTCATTGTATCCAAATGTTTATTAAAAATCTAAGTCGTTAGGTCACCAAGTTAATTCACTCTCAAGAAGTTAAACTGGGGGCAAAGATAGAGATTTTAGGAGATGATGAGGAGTGTCTCAGTCAACAGTGTTACACTGAAATGTACGCGCTTAATTCCTAGAGGACCTATTCCTCATAACAGTTTAAATATAAAGGTCATCTTTAAAACTCTCGCCAGGACTTAGAACTGAACTCAACAGAATCAAACAACTCAAAATAGAAGAGATGGAAAATGCTGAAAATTGTTATAGTATGTAAGGGTTTGGCCCCAATGGGCTGAATGAACAAAGTTCAAGAAGACAGAGAAGATGATCGAGGTTTACACAGGAGAAAAGCCTCTTCTTTCCTCTGTGTCGCTTTAATCCTGTAAAAATTCTAAAAAGTCTATACCAAAATTAATCTCAAAACAGTTCATGCAGACTTAAACATACTCAGTGTGAGGTTTTTAAAGAAGTATAAATTTTACTTTCATGCAAACAACAGATCCTATCAGCTTCTAAATCCCTCTGGACTAAAATAAGCATTTCGTAATAATTGAATGGGAAATTCACTCTTTTCTCCACTGAAATTATAGGCTACATTCAAATGAGCACCTTCAGCCTATATGTTTTCTTCCACCTGGACAAAACAAAACTATGATACATCTCATTCCAGTTCTTCCTACCCTTGAGGCAAAATAAAAAGGAAACATGTCAAACACTGATCTTCCTAAATGTGAGGAGTGAAAAAAAAATTATAGGAGTTCTATCTGCTTCCTAAACAAAACCCAAAGTCTCTCTCATTTGCAAGCAACCTCTAAGAATAATAGTTTTTACTTTGCATTTACACACAAGCAATTAGAGCCTCTTATCAAAGAAATCTGGATAATAAAATTGATTCATTTTCACTTCCTATTTTAGGTAGATAAATCCTTCACCACTTTATTATGTGTCCAGTTTTGAAAGGAACTGATATCACTCATAGTCATTCCTCCAGAGTGGATCTTTTCTGAAAGAAATAGAAACATTTTAATTTTTTGTGAGTTTCAGTCAGTTACAGTACAAATCTAGAAGGAAAAAAACAAGTATGAAAAATACAAATGAAGTTGCTTAGTCATGTAATTAATTGATCCTACTGCTTCACTTTACCACTCTAATAAGTCATTAAAATAAACCCCAAACTCTGAAACTGTGTTTCATAAGGGAGACAGATTTTTAAGGGTTCACAAGAAAATCAGAACAGAAATCAGGTAAGAATCTCCATCTTTAGCACTATGTATAAAGATTCGTATACATATATAAACTCATCAGAAAACATATATGAAATATATGTCTATGTAGAATAGTCTGGTATTAGCAAAGTAGACTGTGTTCTGAAAGACATCAAGCTCGTTTTAAGGAACAGAGCCTTTCAAATTACAAGAAAGACTTCTTTTGACCTCTGCAAAGCCCATGGAGAGCAAACCTCCAGCTGCCACATAATGAACAAAACAAGATCACAATGATAAACTGACATTAGCAGCTGCATAGCGTGTATGAATAAACAACTCTTTAATAAAACAAATCTCTTTATTGTTATAAATGACAGAACACGTATTTCATGCTGATATGACCTGGTGAAAAAAGAGTATTATTACCATTTGTTTCAGCCATATGTTCTCATTCACAATATTGCTTACAGAACTAAAAAATATTTATCTTAGGGATTAGAATGCTGCTTTCTAGCAGATTCCACAGCTTTACATGATGCTAGTGAGGGAAATTCATAACACCAAATATCAGAGCCTCTTTGCTAAAACTTTACTCAACCCTAGAACTAAAATATTTTTGAAATACTATTTATCTAAGTTTTCTGATCACAGTACCACATTTCTCACTTTAGAAAAAAGGACAGAGAGAGAGAGAGATAAAGGACGACAGGCAAAGAAAGAAAAGAATAAAAAGGAAAGGAATAGCGAGTATTCTTTCTCTCTCTCATAGCTTTTTACTGTTTTCATTTTCCCTAGCCTCACACTTAACCAGTGTTTTGGGGAGTAGCAGAGCCCTGTTCTGAAGCCTACAAGGTCATGTAAGAAGTGGCAGATGATTTCTATCCTTTTCTAGGAACTGAGCACTCCACAGTGATTTTTAGGTGACGGCTAAATTACCGTCAGCTGAAGAGATGAAAGCGAATACCAAACTTGCAAACTTTGCAAGACTTCGGATAGGTAAAGAAGTTCAGTGTTCTCTTCCAAAACATTTTTACTATTATATATAAAGGGAGAGAAAAAAATTTATCCAGATGAATTCTGCCAGAAAGAAAAAAAAGGAAAAAAAGTGGCCAACAAATGCAACAAACTTTAAACTAACGACCCATAAGCCTGAAAATTTTGATTTTACTGAACTTTCAAGAATCATTCTAGGATGTGGCAAGTCAGAAAAGTCCTACAGTGACTTAGCATTCAACAGTCAAATTAAACCAATTGTTCTAAACTTGGCAAAACACCTTCATCCCTCCTCTCTCCCCAAAGAAAGGATACAGAAACAAAAATTAAGCCTTATGTTTTCCAGTTTATTACCACTTCCAAAATTTGCTCAGCAAACACCAGGTGCATAGTCTGTAAATCCTAGAGATCAAAAGCTTCTCTGATCTGATAGAGAATCATAAAGAAAGTGTGCACAAATTAAAAGACAGAATGAGCAGAGAAAAAAAAAGAAACTATGTTTAATAGAAATCATTCCTTTGGAATTTGAAGTCTAAAACCAGACTCATACCAAGGCATTTCTAAATTATCAAAGATGGCCTTGATATTCTATATTGTACTGAAGCCTCTACATTTCTTTGCAGATTTACTGTCACTATACCCTTTGAAGTACTGAAGTTCTGCACCTGCATCTGCAATAGTGAAGGAATTAGGAGATTGATAGTAAAAACTTCCTCTAAAGGCTGTGAATTTTAGTGAAAGTAGCTATGGAGTGAAGCACTGTATGGAGTACAGCTATTATGCAAATTCAGAGTCTGAAGTAACTCCAATTGTTGTTTTCCCAGTCTATATCTTATCAATGCTTGTGACAATATTAAAATTATGTCATAATTTATTTTTCTTCAAATGTGGATGTTATAAACATAAAGATGGACTAGGAGGAAGGAAAGAAGGGAGGAACACAGAAAGGAATTGACCAAAATCCCTAAATGCAAAGTATCACCCATTAGGAGGCTGTGACATGCTAAGAGCTTTGTCCTGCAAAAACAGTACTAACTCTACATCGATAAAACTGTCTGCATGAATACTCACAGCTGGGTGATAAAAAGGGAAGACGAGAAGAGCTGGAGAGCAGCTCAGCCTTTCTTCAGTTGTTTATGAACCTTATGGAACAGCTGGGGGCCATTGATCTGGTACGTGCTGTACGGGTGCGGGGTGTCAGGCTGCTCTCCGTGCGAGGAGCACTGCACCCTGAACAGCAGGCTTTGCTATCATGCTCATGGGCTTCATTGACTCCATTTCAGGGTCTCCCTCCCACAGAGCTGAACCTCAGGGATGGAAGATATGATCACAATGCTTGTACAAGGTAGTTAATAAGTGAATGTGGAGTTGTTAAACCACAGCTAGTTTTTCACGTGTGATATTGTGATAGTGTTTCACAATGTGACAGGTGTCAAAACGTCACTGCATTTCTCCAGGTTTTTCCAGTAAAGTGAAACAACTAATCAACTAATTTTTGAAGAATCTTAGCTAGGAGAGCAGTAAGTAGAATGAAACTAAAAGCTTCACCTAAGAAGAATCCTTGCAAGTACTAAATGCATTTAAGGAATATTAATTCAAGATTGTTTTCTTTACTAAATAGGTAACGCCATAAATTCACTTAGTACCAGAGACCTTTCTGATAGCCTTACACTTCATTTGTCCTCTACCAGGATGCACAGATGACCCCCATGTGAAAGCACTCAGTATATTTCCTCACTCAGTACACAACATGTGTACGCTTTCGCAGATGTTTAGGTGTATCCTGTCTAACCGGGAGACAGAAAACTGGTTGCACTACACCAATCACAAGACAAGGGCTTTTCCTTTTGGAGTCGGCCATGAGGAATACTGCAAAAACAAACCAAGAACAGTTAAACAGAGAGATGATAGTGTACCACTTTCAGAAGCAGAAGAATATGATCAGCTGGAAAGACTGCATACATGCGCAGTTGTGCACATTGGAGAGGAGGGTCAAATCTAGACGCAGCAAGTCAAGAACCAAAATTCACAAGAGGCTCTTTCCTGTGGAGGGAGCCTGAGGTTTTCTGGACTCCCAACCTGTATCTGTATTGGCCTGGAAGCCCACTTTCATCCTTTTTGAAATCTAGCAATGTCAGTGCATGAAATTAAAGTCTTCCACTGCAGACTCCTCAAGCAGCACACCCTTTTGTATCCGGTGGTAAAGATGTTCATCTGGTATGCCTCACCCTTTTTATCAGTTAAAATAAGTGGATTCAGGGCACATGCAGTACTTAGTAAGTGTACAGTTGCAGAGCAGATTCATCTGAACTGGGTTAGTTAAATAGCTGTTATGCAAGGAACTTGGATGGCAGCTTTAAGCAAATGGTACCGTCTAGTAAAAATACAGTGATCAACTTTCCTTTTTCACAATCAGAGAACAAGGGAAGGGGGATGTGAACATACTGGTTTTTAATTCCTCCAGGAAGAAGAGTGGTTTAAAAATCTTTAGAGTAAAATTGTTTAAATGACAGCAGGAGTAATTAAAAATAAATATTAAAAAAACAAATAAAAACACACAAACAACACATACAAAAAAAGAAGAAAACTACAAGAAACCACAATCTCCTTGAGATGTTTCCAAAATTTAAGTGGGCACAAGTTGAAAAAGCAGGCTTCATGGTTCTACAGTGACATAAGAAGTAAAGGTTGGAAAGAGAACAGTCTTAATCTAATCATAAGCAGCTACAGAAATGCTGTGTCCCAGCTGTGATCTCTGGAGAACCATATTAACATAGGGGTGTTGCTAAATGTATGTGTCCCAAATAGTTGCGACCCATGGAGACCAGCTTTAGATAATGAGCAAAAGAAGGTTAGCAACTCCTAAACACGAGCAGAAAGTAGCAGAGCTCTACATGTATCTATCCCCATACCACCTATAAAACTTGAAGTGCATTGAGCATAACATTTAACTTTGGCTGAACTTGGTAAACAACTTGAACAGGGTAAGAAATGCTTTAGTAACCCCTCCTGCTTTCTGTGCTAACCCACTAATAATTCAAACATATTTCGGCAGATTCAACTGCAAGACATTTCTAGTATATCCTTAACCATTCCAGTGCTAAATAGTACATCTCAACTCTACGACAGTGTTTATGCACACAAGTCCTGCTGGAGCCAGTACTGTACATCTCTGAATGGCTAGCTGTCTAGATGCTTGTGTCAATTTTTGGACAAGAATTTCTTCTTAGAATAGGTTTTTGCATGAAAGAGGAATCAAGTATAATACAGTGGTAAAATCACTGTACTTTGCTTTTTGGTTAATGTCACATGAATCTTTATATATATATGTATATTTTTATATATATATAAATTAAAAGGCTGCTTCGTCTTAGTCTTCGGCTCTTCACCCATCCATCTATAGTTTTCTCTAGTCCTTCACATTTGTATATTTTACCATGGGGAAGTTCATTAATTTCTTCTTGAAGAGGAAAGAATGTAAGGCAATAGATGTGATCTTTATGGTGAATGAGGGGAGCACGGAAGGCAGCAGAGCCCTACACAGAGCTGTGTCTCAGAGCTAATGAGATTTGTGCACTGCTGAAGTGCTTTCCCAGGAGATACTGCAACAGAGGTATGCCTCTAAATTTTCAATTCAGATTTGCTCATAAATTTCCTGTTGATGCTATTCTGACTTGCTAACATCTACCTAAGCCCATTCACAAAAGTACTGGTACTGTCTGGGACGAAATAAAGCACAGTATATGAAAAGCATAGGATAGTTGCTCCTAACCCACTTTTTCAAATATTTGTAACTTTTAATACATCTGGTTCTTTCTAGTCAGGCAGATGAAATTAAGCAGCTTCGAGATACTTTGCTTGGCTTTGTGCTAGAAAGAAGTGGAAGAGGAGATAAGAGCAGATAGAAAGTCATTTCACTTGGTGCCAGGTGGCCTCTGCACTAGCTGCAAGCAGACAACATGCAGCTAAAATCCATGCCCAAGCTCTATTTGTCCCAGCTGATTAAAGTGAGTGATCTTGATTTTCCTCCCAAAGAAAAACTGCAAAGGCAGTCTTATCTGTCTTCTCATTCAGTAGAGTGGCACCTTTTTTCCCCTAGACCTGTGCTTTCAGGGAGGATGTGAAAAATTACTATAACGTGTAGAGATTTCAAAAGCAATATTTGACAGATCTGTCTCAGATCTGAAGTCCAAGATGCATTTTAGTAAACTGAAAAATGTAAAATTATTTTTATAACTCGTTACCTTAGTTGTATCATTCTTTAAAATATTGATGAAGTTTGGTCTCACAAAGTAAGGGCAGCTCCTTTCCTAGTTGCAGCAGTTCCTGGAATACAGGTGTACATAAATTCAGGGACACAGTGGCATAATGTTTTATATTGCTAGTAGATTTTGTTTTGTGGTATCACTGAGAAGAAGGGAAAGGAGTTTAGGAAAAAAAAGAGAAACCATTTTAACCCGGTGACTTGAACCTTTATGCCAGATCTCTCATGCCAGATTAAACTCTCTTGCAGTGTTACAAATGTTTGTCTAAGTGTTTTCTTGCCATTATTTTTCATTGTTGCATACTTCTGCACTTGTGTAAGGAGACCTTAGTGACAGATGAAACACAAAAAACTGTGAACTGCAATAAATATGTATGTCGAAGTTTTCCAGTGGGAAGAAAAGTGCCAACAAGTGAGGTAAGCTTCAGTGATTAGCAAAAAAACCCTTAAAATACAGCAATTCTAAGATACATAAAAACAGTATTTTAAGAAAATTATTCTTCGAAGAAAACAATGTTAGATGTTTAAAATACATGACAAAAATGCTTCTGTTCACAACAGAAGCTCCTAACTCATAACTATCGGAAGAGATTTCTTCAGCATAAACTGAAGGTAATGGTTTAATTTGTTTTGATCTAGCTAAAAGACAAGAAAGAAATTATATCCTTGAGAGGCGCAAATTAATCTCATGTAATTATTTATTAAAATGTTTTCATTTTGGTTTTTTTTCTCAGAATTCCTTACAGACGACCACAATATTTTTATATTTCTTAATATATGAAAGAGTTTCTCCGTTTTTACCCATGAAAAATGGGTGAAATGACCCACTCAGATTTAAAAATTTTGAAGTGAAAGGGTGCCCTTCCCCAGTATCAGCAATGTTTTTTCCTCACTGATTTTATGATTATCCTAGGTGGGGAATTTTTCTTTTTTCCTGAGCCCAGATTTCTAAAACAGAGAACACACTGCCGGATGTAGTATGTTACAGAAGACTTATGTATTACAAATATCCACCACTTGGCTTTTTTTCTCGGAAAAATCATTTTAAGGAGGTTCAGTTGCATAGTTAGCAATAATTAGTGAATGCAAGTGGTGTTCAAAGTTGACCAAAACCCCTTTTTTGCAAGTTTGTTTCAATACTTCAAGTTTTTCTTTTACAAAGAAAACTTGGCCGGTTCTAATTACTAAAATGTTCAAGCTTGACTGCAGATTGGACAACCTGTGAGTCACGGTGATGACAGTAACAGTGAAACATAAGGCTGAACCGGTGGTTCAAGGACTGGGCAAGGTTGTAGGAAATGCACATTCTGTTCTTTTTCTGCCCCAAACTTCCTCTGTGGTCTTTGGCAAGTCGTTCTAGCACTTTATACAAGTTAGCCCACTTGTAAAATAAAATTTAGCCTTTGGAGCTCCCACACACATTGTGATAGCGATGACTTTCACAAGTAACCAAAATAAAAAGGAACTACCTGGTCCAAGAGGAGTTTTCAGACCATTTGTAAGGACAAAATCCACGTAAGTTTTGGATCCCAATCCCATAATTAGACCCATGTGAACAAAACTCTGAGCTTTTATAGAGTTCTATTGTAGTCTTCTTTTGTTATTTACCTTCAAAGTAGCTACCTGCCAGCTTGGGACTCTGTGCTTTTCCAGACTGAGAATCAGGACCATCAATTTACTTTTTTTTTTATTACAGTACAGTGTGAATAAACAGCCAAGACGTGGACTAAATTACATTAACTGAGAAAATAACTTTTGGTAGTGTAACAAGACTATTGCAGAAGGTCCACCAAGAAAACTATTAACAGAAGACAGAACAAAATAAAAACAATGCTAGTGATAAACAGCAGATAGCAGTGGTGAATGACTTCACCTCAGATAGGAGGATGAGGTCAGGTGTAGTGCTGTAAGATGGATGCAGAAATACCAGGGAATTGGATAGAATAACACAGAGAAACCCAGACAGTTATTGTCTATGCTCTGGCTCACTGGTTAAACTCAAACTCCGCAGTAGCCGTTCTCCCAAAAAGAACTTTTTTTCTGAAATGACAGTCATTTTTCATCTAAGTGAAAACCTGGATGCAGAGATGGAAAAAATCACGACATAGCAAGACGTTCACTTTACTGGATTAGAGGGCATACACACACACACACACACAGAGCCCTGCATTTTATACAGGCGTAATTACTGTGTTTGTATCTTGTTCCAGCATACAGGCCATTTGCTGAAATGAAACACCTAAGGGAAAGACTGTAATTATTTTCATTGCCTAACTTTTTTTGTATCTTTCTGCATTCATATCTCAAGCTGAAGGCCACAGATCAGACTGAAGAGATACTTAAACTGTTAAGTAATGTCTCTTATTTTCTTTTATCTTCTAATTCTTAAATTTCTTGGCAAAATTACCAGGATATTAGCAAGAGAAGTTCTTGTTTGTGTATTGTACTTGCGTTTATGGTGAAAATAGCAGCCTTTAAGTGCAGTTAAATAGGACAACAAATAGGATTCCCATTGGCCCAAGTATATCAGGTCTTGTACAATCAATTCTTTCAACACATTGCATGATTTGTACATTTCACATTCAAATCTCAGTGTTGCTCATTAAATGCTGACTCTTACAGAAATTACTGGGTTCAGAATGTCCTTATACTTGATTTAAAATTCAACTTTCTATTGTCTCAGTAACAAAAGCATTACAGCCAGTGAGATTTGATAATGCCAGAACAGGGTTTCCTTCCACCTAAGTCTTAGAAATCTAATGTTATGTAGTATTTACCTCCATCTTCAGTTTTTGTTCTTTTTCTGGAGCTGTACAGTTCTTCCCAGATGTAAATGTGGATTTGGGTTATGTTGTAAAGAGTTTGCACACAAGTACAAGAAATAGCTCAAGAAGTAGAAATACTTTCATATTAAAAATGTGATTCCCCAAAAGTATTATAAAAATTATAAAGCTGCCTTAAAGAACTTCCATCAAATGCATTTTAAAGAACATCTGACATTAAAACAAAAACAGAAACAAAAACAAACAACAAATCTGCACAGAAATTGGAAAAATAGACATCTTTCTGATGAGACCTGAGACAATCTTCCCAAAAGCTGAATTTGCCAATATTTTCTCCTATACTTGCCTAGATTTGAATCAGTATCAGAACAGAAGACTCTGAAATAATACTAACTGTACTACTGACTTGAAATTGTGTTCACTTCTGGAAAGCTAAGAATTTTAAAATAGCGACTATGCTTGTATCTAGGAAATAATAGTGGATTTTCTTGAACTAACTTTTTTAAGTTTACTCTCAAAATTTACTGGTCATCCTAATTTTTTAGGATTTACCTGAGAGAGGTTATGTAGTACCTCAAAATTAATAGTGAAAGGAAACTTTTCTTTCATCTTCAAAAAGAGTAACTGATGGAACCCAAAATGCTTTGCTATATTATTGAAAGATTAATTTATTTCACAGTTCACATAATAACTGTGAAGCCAAACAGCTGGAAGCCAGACCAAGTGTGTATGCTACACTCCGTGCGTTATTACTACCACCCCTGTTAACAACGTGCACTCTTTAACTAAATCCTTCTTGTAAAAGTGATCTTTCTTTAGTCTTTGACACAATGTGATCAATGTTCTGCCACCGAAAGAAAAACAAATGCTGAGGGTTTGGGGCATAGTTTGGGGCTGGAGAGTAAGTTTTTAAAATATATTGATCCAAGTTGTCTACTTTTCAGTTGATCTTTGTTATGATTTTATCTAGTGCTAGGAAAGCCTCACAGTAATTTGCACTACTAATACAATAATATACTATATGTTTAAAACAGCCTTGCAGGAAATAGCCCAGGAAATAAATTTTATACAATGTTTCCCTTTAATCTTCTAATTACATCATTGTAGGCAGGATGAGGATGAGCATACACATTTTTTTAACTATATATATTCAGTGATATAGTAAGCAACTACTACTACTTTTATGTGGAGCAAAATGTGCTGAATTCCTATAAAAGGACTCAGAGGTTTACACTGAATTTGGATGCCTACCTAGAAGGCAAAAACTTGTAGAAAGCCAGCCAATAGGATGTACCTCTAGAGACTGTAAGGACTTCTTGCTTCTGGATGAGGCACAAGCTACTGGTCTGTTTTGCTGTGAACTTTAGATGAATCAAGGGTGCAAGGCAATGAAAAGAGATGTCTGAAATGACTCCTCACCTCTAATTTTGAATGTCATGTTCACTTACTGTCAAATTAAGAAAATAACATTTCAGTGAGAGATTCTTCTTACTGAGTTACATCTTTTGAGTTTTTTTTCTATTTTCAATTATATAAATATTTATTTATATATGATATATTATATAATATATATTTATATGTTTTATATTATCTCAAATACAAATATATAAAATTATGAAATGATGATTGCTTATTCCTCTCATCCTACTGACTCGTCTTCCTCAATGCTCGTAAAAATATAGCAATACAAAGGAAGAGGACTGGAGATGTTTCCCGTTCCTTGATCCTTTTATTTCATTTCAGTTTGCACTATTTGCAGGTTTTATACAGGACTGACTCAACATGTGCTACTAAATTTTACAGCCTTGTCAGTCAGTGTCAGCTTTTTTTCTCTAAAAGAGTAATTCCTGACCTACTGACCTAAATCTCCAGCCATAGCATGTTTGCTTGAAAACTGCTAGTCTGGTATGAACACAGCTCATTAGAAGACTACCATATTCATGCTTTCTTCCTCACTTCATCAGTAACACAATAACACAGCACAGTTCATTAAATAAATGTGAAGAAAAAGATGAATGCCTTGTATTATGATGTAAGGCTTATACCATTTTACATGGTTCACATCCAGGTAAATTACAAGCCAAATTTTGAATATAGTAAGTGCAAAAATTTCAGCTGTTTTCATGCTGTCTGGATACAGCTATCTGATAGAGGAACCCAAATAATTGCCATGAAGAGAAACTTGATGTTGGGGTTTTAGGAGTTCTCCTTTTGTTCTTTTTTTTTTTTCCTTCTCTCTTAAAGAATTTTCCCCATACTAGTGTTGCCAAGAGACACTAAAGACTGGATACTTTATAGGGACAAAAAGACCTGGCCACAGGGGGAGGGGTCCAGCTGGCTACCCTCTTTTACTTGGGGTTTTCTCTTGTAGGGCAGAGATGCTGCGAGATTTGAACTGGGGAAAAAAGAGGTTGGGTACACATAATTTCAAATAATTTCAGATAATAAGATAGAAGTAGAAGTCCAGTTTGGACTACTGTCCTTACAGTAGTGGATTATTATATTCTGTTACGGGTTTTATTAAAAAAATAGACAAAATATTTACTATTTTCAGTACTTAAGGATGCTGCTAATATTATTTACAGATTCAGTAGCAAAAGGTTTTATTTCTCTTTTGCATTTTAGTCTTGCTGTGTTTGCAATTCTTTATCTTTGGACATGGAATTTTGTCTCTGCTTAAGGATTTCTGCATAAAAATAGGAGCTGAACAATTTTCCTATGTCAAGCCATAATTTATTTAACAAGTTTAAATTTGCTTGTAAGCTCCCACATTCTCACTGCAGTTCAGTTACAGCATTTTCCTGTGTATTTTCACCTCACTCCATGATCAAGGATGTTGCAGGGAAGATCTGTGCATGGGATTGGTACAGTTATATTAAAAAAATGCTTAATTCAACATTGACAACTTCACCACATGAGGTCAAGAAGTGCGGACATAATATCCCCACAGGGGTTTTGGAAATAATAAAGGCGAAGACAAGAGAATGGAAACAGTATGTAAGACAGATAGACTGAACAAAAAGAACAAGAGACTATTTTGAAGAAATTATTTCCATGGTTCAAACAATTACTGCACATCTAACTAAAATCCAATTGTTCTCATCCGTGATCTTTAGAGCATTCCTGCTTCTCACAAAAAGTTACACAGAGTATTTTTGTTTTCTGTTTTATAATATTTTAAATCAAAAACATATGAATGAGTTTTATGCAATAACATATGGAAGTCATTAATGTTTCTTTCGTTCTCAACTAAGTACTCAGTTCTGTACTCCCTAAGTAAGAAAAACTCTTATTGAAGTCACTGTGAGTTTTTCTTGCATAAAAAGAAAAAAAATTGAGTAATAAATGTAATGATCTGTAGGCTACTAAAATTGCTCAGTGACCCCTATGTCAGTCCCTTTTAATAATGTATACTTTTTTGCAGGATATAAATTCTCACTATACAGTGAATGATTGTTTTCTATTCAACTGGGGACTAATTTGGTTTCCACAAAATCAAATGCAAAACTCCAACCGACCTCTACAGGAAGAAGGATTAAGACTTTTACATAGTTTCTTTATAAGAAATCTTCTGTCTCAACAGGCTGCCACCTTCTCAGTTAGCTGCAGATATGTGTGGGCTGCTGTATCAGTGTCAGTCACACATTTCTTGACAAAGAGAGTGCAGAAATCCTTATCTGAATATTGTAAGCTGAAAATTGCAAAAATCAGAGACACTCAAACCTCTATATATTGTCTAAAGAAAGGCCCCTATTAGGCTTTTAAGGAGATGAGTAAACAAAAAATAATCAGGTACTTTTTTTTTCAACCAATAAATGCTTCAATGTACTATTCATCTTGATCTCAACTCAAGCTTATGAGAATCAATGGCAAAAGAAATCTCTCACAGC
This sequence comes from Rhagologus leucostigma, assembly GCA_013397725.1. Classification (NCBI taxonomy): domain Eukaryota; kingdom Metazoa; phylum Chordata; class Aves; order Passeriformes; genus Rhagologus; species Rhagologus leucostigma. Next base: position 252,608 of record VZTD01003647.1, read on the forward strand.
AGTAAAAGGAGTAGATTCAGAAATACTTTTGCCTTTGTGAAGTAAAATATATAGATAAGAAATTTCATTAGTATTCCGAAGTAAAGATAGAAATGCTGTTATATGAAGTCTCAGAATTCAAGCATTCTGCATCCAATTCTGCTCACATTCCCTGTTAAATCTGACTTTTTATACTTGTGTACTATTCTTCCATAAATTGTTCACATTGGTCAATTCTTCAAGCTGTAACATCGTGGTCACTGGAAAATAAAGATAAAAATTGAAATCTGGAAATAATTTTCAATAAAAAAATATTAAATAGAAATATTACATGGCCTGACCTTTATGTAATCCCTGATCCATTGAATAATTGTGTGTATGTATCTATGATATAACACTGAATGTTTATTAAAATATATGTTCAAAGGACAAATTCATATAGACTTACATAGTCTCCACAGTCCATTAGAGTAAAATCTGTTCTTAGAAATTGGAAAGAAAAATTCAGATGACACTGCAGTACAATGACTACTTGTTCCAGTGTTTTTCTTGGAACTGGCTGATTATTCAAATCTCTGTATATTCATTATCAGCTTTCTTGTTCCTCAGAAACTCTTTGCAAGATTTGATATAAAGCAAGAGAGAGAAAAGAAAGAGGTAGAAAAATAAAAGGGAAAGAA
>VZTD01003647.1:253445-277009 GCA_013397725.1 Rhagologus leucostigma
GGAGAGGAGAGGAGAGGAGAGGAGAGGAGAGGAGAGGAGAGGAGATGCCATCTAGGTGTCTTTTATAATGTGTAACAGGAATTCAATCTGGTGTCATACTGCCTATCACTCACACTGTAAGTGTTGCCAAAAGCAAGCTTATAAAAATTATTTCTATAGAACTTAATTTATAATCTGGCTGAGAGTAAAAGAAAACCTTTGAGGTTGGTGCAAAGTTTCATTCTATGTGGAAGGCAATGAATCATCACCAAGGCTGAAATGTGTTGTGACTTAATGGAATGTGATTTTGTAGGTTGCTTCATAATACGCTGATTTGATTCTTAGTAAAATAAGTGTGAAATGTCAGAATTTCACGGAGAATCAAATTTTCTGTGTTTACTGGTACAGATTTACTCTAAAAATTATAGGAATTCCAATGTGCGTTTCCTTTGAAATTTTCTTTTACTGTATTCCTTGTATTTGTTCCTCTCACATGTGATTCTGTGCAGTGTTCTTGGGTTTGTACTTGTTTTATGAGAATCAGATTTCATCTAGACACTATTTTGCAGGGTTCTGAGAACAAGAATGGCTTATCTTCTCTTCTCTGCCCCCGCAAATACCTCTCAACCGTAAAAAGGCAAGGCTATCAAAATCTCCAAATACTTTACTATTCTAGAGTCAGATTTTAACGTAATTCTATGCTGTTGTGATTACATATTTACTTAGATGTGGACTACACAGAAATCACTCGATGGGAAAAGACCAACTCAAACAATTTTCCAGCAACCTTTCCAAGTTAAATCAAAGGAAATGTTCAGTTAACAAAGAGTTCTTTACTTTAGCAACCAATGCTTAACTACCTTAGGGACTACTGACTTATATTCCTGTTTCCTAGTAGGTTTCTCATAGATTTTGGAAGAATGTTTCTGGAAGGTCAGGAGGATAATCATTAATTTGTATGTGGATTTTTCACATGAAATGTCTGTGACTCCTATCCTCTTTCTACTATAATGAAAGTTTTGGTTGTGGTTTTTTTAGGAACTTGACTAATTAGCAATTTACTTGCCAATTAACTTATTAATTGTCAGTAGCATCTAAGCATCTTATCTGCAACTGAAAGTGACAGAAAAAAATCTATCTTTTCTGAAACTGACATTTCAAAACTCATAGAGATAGCATTTCCGTTACTTTTATTTGACTAGATGGTGAAAAACAGGAGAGAGTATCCTGTCTCAGTGGATAAAACAGGCAAACCTCAGCAGATTCAAGTGGTGCCAGAATTTTACCCATGAGGTTCAATCAGAGGTGCAAGGATTGCTCAATGTATACGCTGCTTGCAACATTTCTTAAGAAAATGGTATTGCTGAAAGTTTACCTTTTCTTTACTGAAGATTTTCTAATACGCTGGAACATTAACCTGTGCTGAAAGTGAATACAAGGTATAAAAATTATTATTTCTATGCCACTATTTTGTTCACCTCACATTTAAAACCACTCCATGAAAAGTAGGCAGGAATAAACATTGAAAGAGAAGGTCTGGAAGTATCAGAGTGGATGTCGTGTTGTAGTTTAGGAAAAGAAGCAGACTTGCTCAATAAAACAGGATGAGGTTTTTCATATCATAAGTTCCCTTGTACCTCTAAAACTTTTGCTGATGAACATTATTACGCCATCACGGAAACAAAATGAAGTCTCACGGTTGTTATCCAGATTAGTTGGAGAATCCCTGTGTGATGCAACTGAAAGTCACAACACCTCAGAGGGAGCTGGCCCACTGCTTAAGTCTCTAACTATCTTTGTATTTATTTACATATATATATATATAAATATGTGACACACACACATACCTGTACCCGCACATGCCTCCTGAAGTCCTAAGAACCTAAATTGCTCTTTTTAATAATTTGGCACTTTTTCCCACAGTTCCAGGACAAAGAACATAATTGTGTTGTGTTCTCCTAGAGACTAGAGTACTGAGATCAGGTTTTCCATTGCCCACTTAAGAAGAGGATTAAAACAACTTAGTTAGTACCCATAAAGTGTATAAATATCATCGTATCCCATGCTTCATGTCTCTTCCTTCTACTTTTTGAATTAGTTTATATCCAATGTCATTCACCAGATTTCTTTTTCTTAGAAAAAGAAAGAATCACAGTCATAGTGATAGTAGCTTTTACTACAAACACGGGAAACATCCTACTTCTCAAAATTAAAGCAGAATTTTTAATGAGCTTACTGTTATAAAACTCGTAACTAAAGCTAAAGACAGATAGCATGTCATATATACCAGCAAGGACACAAGGTGAATATTTGAAGATACAATCAGAGTCATTGTATTTCATGACACATTCTGTAGAATTAGCTGGACAGGTCTCATAGGAATACACATATATATATTATATATACAGAACTATAGATAATTATCTATATAATAATATAGATAATATTGGAACGCATGACACACTCACTAAAGGACGGATTCATCAATAAACAAATGTTTTTTTCCAGTTCTCATAGGGTGAGCTGAATTTATTTGTCCAGCTCAGCTAGAAACATGTAATTGTGGTAGCATATCCCAAGACGAGTCAGATCTACATGATGCACAGAAGTAAAGAACTGACTGAAACTTCCTATGATTTTCATTAAATGCAAAAATATGCTTAAACCCATTCTTTAGCATCCTGAACATAAGCATCTGTGCTGTGGCAAAGAATCTACATAGATTATGGCAGACAGTTTATGAGACATATGTTTTAAATTGCTTGCAATACTTACTGTAAATGACTGGAATTATTCTGTATGAATTAAATCTAATGTAATACAGATGTTGGATGTGTTAAAATTACTGGTTTAGGGACAGCAGTTTCTGAACACATTCTGTCAATGAACCTAATTCACACTCAAGAGTTTCTACGGCTTGTCAAAAGTAATGGCATCAAATGTAACATTGCTATTCAGCAAGAGATAATTCAGTATGTAACTGGTCAACATTTTACACGTAATCAGTCATTTTTGAAAAGTTTAGGTTTAAAATTAGAATATAGTTTAGGCTTAAAATTCTTCTTTGTCAATGAAACTGATATAAAATGTATTGTCCATCAGAATATTTTTGTTTGTTGAACTAATCAGTTCAACACTTTCTTAGCAACACCTTGCCCTGTAAGTAATACAAGGTACCATATTTATTTCTGAGCCTTAGATCCATTTAAGATTTCCTCTTCTGCATTGCAGTGCACCCTACCTTTCTATCAAGCCTTATCATGGGCCTTATCTAGGAGGCATTACCTGCCAGGTACCTGCAGAATTGAGAAATAATCCTCCATTAAATCTCTATAAAGGAAGAAAGGCAGTTCAACAAGCTGAACAAAAACATTTGGAGATGTTGCACTCTTATTTAAATAGGAAGTCAATTAGGAAATGTATGTTCCTTTAATGAACTGAAAGCTCCTGACACTATTTCCAGGATTAGCATTCTGAAAGTTTAATTTTTCAACTTTGCTTAGCACAAGAACAAAACTATGGTATTATGGAAAAAAAAAATATTTTTACACCAGTTCTAGGTTTGGGCAAGCCAGTAAGAGCACACATTTTACTACTAACTCTTACATAGTAAGCATGTTTAGTAAAAGTTCTCTAAGCTTAAAGAAATACACTTCTTCACATTATGTCTAATATTTAAAGAGTCAAAGACAAAGTTTATTAAATTCCCTCCATTAAATTAAGCTCCAGAAAGGCAAATAGCCCAATTATTAACTTAATTTCCACTCCCCTTAGCCTTGTGTTACAGCAACCTATTGTTAATTTGGAGTTTGTTTGCTTTGTCACAGGAGTATTCATTCACAGTTTTCTGCCCTACTGAGCGATCCTATTAAAGATAATCCCATTTATTTAATCTCCTTTCTCAACAACCATTTTATCCATAGCTCTCTCTGCCATGGTCCTGAAAGTCTTGCCCTGCCTAGCAGGGGTTGCAGTGTAGGTCAGAGCTTTCCAGGTGTGCTGCTGCTAGGAAAAATGAGATTAGCTGTTCTTTCCTCTTTTCCTCTGTTCTTTCCTGAGGGAGCCCATCAGTAGGAAATAACAATTTTCCTGGGCATAGAAGAAAAGGGTATTTTATTTTCATAGTCTTGGTTACCTTTGCCCTTATGTTGACGCTGTCATGAGAAACAACTAAACCAAGAAGCATTTTAAATGAGTCCAATAATTGAAAAGTACAAGGATCAATGCTGCACTTGCTAACTCAAAAATTATATAGTCAGAGGAAAAGATCACATGCTCTCAAGTTCATATGTTGTTAAAGTCTCAGATCCATTTAAATCTATGGATATATTTTCAGCAGTCTGAAGGTACATCCCAACATTGATAAATACTGGCAAAACAAACTATTAGCATTCCTATGAATTATTCTGTAAAATCCTATAGCCTTGTACTGTAGCAAAGTGAACTTCTGAAATAATTGATGTCTGCTGCCAAGTGCAGAGGATGCCTCCCCACCATGTATCAGGAAGTCTGTGCTCCTGATGGTGGGAGCCCTCGGTGGGTTATTACAGTACTCCAGCCTGCTGACTCTCTCCTTTTCTAGGAGTTGTGATCTATGAGCTGTGAAACTAATAGTTTTGTTATTCATTGTGTTTCCCCCAAAGCTGTGAAAAATTAATGAACCATCCAAAAAAATTCACACGTTCTCTATCTAAGACTCTGATCCTTGCAAATAAATCTTTGCTGCGTAGTTGGCTTTATGCCTCCCTGAGCTCTGATTGTATCAGTGGGATTCTGCGTAGGTCCAACACAGCAAGTTCATGAACAGGACCGAGCCTGATGGAGCCTCTCTCTAACATAAGTCTCTCTGTGATACCACAAGAAGTCCACATGCTCAGAAAGATGTCTTGCAAGTGTAACTCTTGGGCCAAAACCTTTTTTTTTTAACTAATACTTATGCTCCTTAGGCTGAAACAAATATTTGCTAAAGACTTCTTTGATTATTTTCCAAAATAAAGGCTTTTAGGTAGTATTTTAGTTTGCTTTGATATTTTTATGGCACAAAGTAATGAATGAAGATCGTTGCTATATATTTTTACTTTCAAGGAACTTTAGAAGCTACAGACTCTAGAACTAATCTAACTCTAGAATTCTTCTAGACTAGAAGACTATCTAGTGTCCTAATTCTTTTAAAATACCTACAGATAAAGAATCAAATGCACAAAATAAGATGGAAATACTACACACTCAGAGAGACTAGTTTAAGAGATATCACTATCGATTTATCTGAATTCTCCTATACTTAATATGCAATTATTTTTGTATCTCTTGTAAAGGCATTGCAGGACTCAGTTTCGGGATAAAAATTCAGATATTCTGATACGAGGTAGGAAAATCACAGAGACTAGGCACCAGTGAAGAATACAGTGCAATAATATTTTTCATATCTATCCAGTGGATTGGTGATGTGAGCTTTCAAATCTGTCAAAGCAATTCAATAAAGCATTTTAAATACCTGAATACTTTTAGTGATGTTATTCAATATACCAGGCTAAAGTGCTTTCAGCAAAAATAAGAAAAGGAGCAACAAAGGTTTTAAAAGGGATTTAACACGTATTTCATAATAAGCAAAGGGTACTAGAAGCTGGCCAAAGATATACAGGAATAATTCCTTTGAAATCACTGAAGTTTGTCCCTTTTGCACTGAGATTTAATTTAATCCTAAATTCACAGCTACTTTGACGCTATGACAAGAAGAGCATTAGTATGGTCACTCTGAAATGACACAATAGCTAGAATGATTTTTGCTTTGGTATGGGATGTCATTATTAGAACAGAATAGCTCTTATGTATCCATATTTAATTACAGCAAAACAGACTAAATAATCTGTTTACGATTAATTCATAAAATAAATACTGTGTTGTAGTTATCTTTAAAGTACCTTTAACTGTCACATGGAAGTAACAGGGTAGTGCAATAGAAATGAAGCATTTCTGACATCTTAGTTAATAATTTGCTAATACAAAAACTGACATTGCAATATTTTCACCTCTCGAATACCACTAATTCAATATTGTAAAGCAAATTAATTTGTTCTGCATTTCAGTTAATGTTCTAGGCTAATTATATGGTAATGATTTTGTTACTGAAAGCTGAATCTTTTAAATATCTGCTGAAATTTACAGGTAAGGCAGAAAAAGAACCATGTTACGTAGACTGGAGGCTAATTTTTTTGCTCAACCTAGGGTTTTTTCGTAGACATCCTTATGAGAGCTTTAGCGTCATGTTTACTATCTCCTATAAAGAAAATATCAGAAATAATTTCTTTGGATAATTTCTTCCATTTTTCCTAATTTTTATTTAGCTTTCCCTACACAAACAACTTCATTTCTTACCAGATCCAAAAATTGTGATAACATGTCCTGCATAGGCCAATTTTCAAGTTTTAAAATTAATCACATAAGAAGTTGATCATTCCCTGTAACCTAAGATTTGCCAAGATTTCCTGGTGGGACCACTCAGATTAATCATCTACTTCTGTTCTCCAGTTCTGCCAGACCTTCTTCCTGGCTAAAAGCAAAATTTATAATGATAGAAAAAAATGAAAATAATTCTGATTGTTAGTTTCTGGGTTTTGTCAACGTGTCAAATTTGACCAGCTGTGCTTTCTGAACACCTCTGGGGAGAAGACAAAGAGCCACAGGAACTTCTGAGATGTTGATCTCATCTGAAAAGCAGAAGACTGAAGGATGCTGGGTCTCTGCAGGGAGTTTAAGATCAAAAGTGCATCACCTCTGTATTGATATGAAGATCCCATTTCTGTTCTGGGTCAGGTAAAATAAACCAAATTACTCTTTATATATATTGTGTTATTTTAATCAAGAATGTTGTCCCAGGCTCATATCTCAAAAGACTGTATGTTTAAGCCTTCAGCTTTGCAACTCTTGTAATCAAATGGGCCTGTTACTTCAGCACAGTGGTCACTCTGATGGGGCCAAAGGGTCATGTTGCAATTGTCTTTCCCTCATTTAGACTGTTACATTTCAGTAAAACGAACTCCTCAGGCAGTGCAGAGCAGGCAGTGTGTGGTCTCCAGGGCTGCACTGGAAACTAAATTTTTTTATCTCAGCACTTTTAAGACTGATACCACTGAATTCCCTTCTAAGTAATTCAAAGACAAGGGCTGGTAATCTCATTACCTTTGGAAAACCTTATTTCTGCAAGCAAGAAAGGAACTTTATAGGGCCAATTATTCTCCAAGTTTTAGCATATTTGACTATAGTTATCTATAAATAGATTTTAAAAATTGGACGTCAACATTATGTCTGTCTTTAACACTCTGAAGTTATTCAATGATACTATTTCCATTTTATTTATTATGTCTTTTTCTTAATATTTATGCATCTTGTGTTTAATACAAGCTGAATATAATGTGTGTGTCTGTCTGTAACACTATATATGTAAGACCTGTATCATAGAAAAGGCAAGATATTATGCTGTATTTCTGTATTTCAAATCATCTAATTAGAGGAGTAACATTCACCTGACACTTCCTGACAGAACTGATATGTAAAAAATGCTCAGTGTTTCCTAATTTTTGGGACTGACATGATATTGAACTCCTGTAAGTTCAATAAAAGGCAAATATCAACAAGTCTGGAGCTGGTGAAAAAGCACGGAGGGGTACTCAACACTCTAAATAATATGAACATTTTCCAGCTAATATTTTTTAAAAGGCAAGTTTTACTCCTTAATCTTGGAACTACATGTGGAATTTCCACTGACACAAATAAAATTCCAAGTGGAAGACAAAGCAAAGAAGTTATCAAGGCTATCTACTCCAAATAAAGTAATTAATTACTTCTTTTATTATTGTCCCAGATTTAAGAAAATGTAAGTATACAATATTTTTGATAAAGGGCAGGTGGTTTCAATACAGTTATGTTTGGATTTGCATCTGAACCTTCTCATACCTAGAAAGAGTTTTTGTTACTTTTAATACTGCTTATTCAACAATCTCTAATAGTTTTACAGATATCAGTATTATATTCTGAAAAGTAGTTAAAAGTTGTGGAATGTGTTTTGAAAACAAGAAAGTGATTTACCCGGAATAATGCAACAAATAATTTCAAGAACCAGGGATAAATGTTAACAATCCCAATTGTTAATCATGTACTCTACCCAGGCAAAGATACTTTCAACAGAAAAAAAAAAGGCCATTACTACTCATAACAAGTTCAACAGTTATGCTTTTATGATGAAATAAATCATCTTTCCTAGTAACTAAAGGTCTTCAAGTTTATAGCTGAAATGGTCTTGTTTGTTGTCTGCATATAGTAGGTGAAGAGCTAATGGGTCGCTTTCCAGACTAGAAAAGCAAATACCATTAGAATTTTTGAAACCTATCCAAGCTCCAAGTGGCTATATAGTTGTTGGTATACTGTAATAGCTGGCCTGCTGCTGAACTGAACAGGATACCTGGTCTAGACATTTAGGCACAGATGACAGAATCCTAAATCATGCTCTGCTTGTATGTATGTTGCATATTTCATACATCTAAACTGCCTAAGTATACTTCAGTGAGCAAAATACTAGGACAATTAATATATTTTTTCAAGGAAATAAGTTTTTAAAGCACTTTCTTTTCTAATTTAATTCTAAAATTTCTTTTTCTCATGTTGTATTTGAAGGAGTAAGGTTTAAATGCCGCAGCAATAAACTTCAGAAGGCAAGTTCTTGTTATTTTCTACTAGCATCCTGTGATCTCTACTAAGTCCAGTTCTTCCTTCTCACAGCACAAAATATTTGATCTTCAGGTGAAGATTTTCACTGAAGTCAGGGACCCCTAACTACAAATCTGATCTCTCCACCAGAGACAGGGAGGAGAAAGAGCAACTTGGGACGCCTTTCCTCACAGGGATCTTAATTTGTTCATTATAGGGTATTATGACGCTCTTTCAGTTAGTTTGATGATACCGAATATTTTATCGGATATTCAATATAAACAATAGCGGAGTAAAGTAGTTGTTGTTCGGGGCATTCATTCATGACCAGATATCCAAAATTATCTAATGCAAATAGAATTAGAGAGAAAATGGCTTATTTAAAAACATCCTATAGCTTGATGATCAGAGGACATTCCTGAGGACATATGATAAACCTTATTCTAAACCTACATAAAAAGGAGGAAAAGGTGTTGTCCTTCATGTACTCCACTAACCATAGATGGAGTGCTTGGCAGCAGATAGATAAAACAGTGGAGCTGCTGGCAGCAGCAGTAGCACCAGTTTGGGAATTCTAGATACGGTCCCAATATGTTTTTTTTCCAGCTAGAATTAGGACCTGAAGTTAATTCAGCATCATTATTTTAACTCAGCTTTTCACATCTATCAAAACTCCAATTGCAAACTAAATCTGGAAAGAAAAAAAAAGGACTGAAAAGGAGACAGGTAGAGGCGGTATCGATTACAGCTTTTGTTTGCCAGGTGAAGAATGAGATCACTCTCATTCACTTTATTATCGCCAAGTAAGTATTTCCCACAAAAGGCTTAATAATTGCAAATGGAATAGGTTTCTTGGGGAGGTTGTGGAGTCTCCCTACTTAGAGATACTAAAAAACTGTCAGGATACCATTTTCAGCCCCTGACTGTGGCCTTGCTGAATTAGGGAGTGGCCCCAATGAGTTGTTGGGGAGGGGGGCTTGCTGTACTAGTTGTTGTTGGCCTTGCTGAATTAGGGGGCTTGGACCCAATGACCTCCAGAGATGTGTACGCAACCCTGAGTTTAATGCCCATAAGGCCAAACGGAAAGAGTGAGTAAACATGAAGCAAGTAAATGAATGCCAGCTCTTCAAACAAAACAAGAACAAGCCAAATTGCAAACTCCATCAAAAACCAAACCGCGCCAAGGCAATCTCTTTTCTTCCTCAAACAACCTAATAGCCTCCTGAGCAAAGGAAAGCACTAATCACATGTATTGGTTTTGTCTAGAAAAGCTTTTGATAATGTTGCACATGACATTACACACAGCTACAGAAGTATGAGCCAGAAGAAAACAGTACTGGGTAATGCCAAAATGCCAGTCGTCACTACTAGCACCCTGTCAACACAGCTGCCTTGAGCACAGTTTCACATAAGGTCTGTAAAACTTTATTCCACCATTACTCAGATTTTGAGGGGGGAAAATGGGGGAAACTCCATATATGTTTATTAAATGTAAACCAAAATGAAAGAGAGAATAAGCATGCTAGAGGACAGTATCTGAAAATAAAGTTATAAATTTCAAATCATGGTCTGAAAGGTACTACTTAGTTATATAAGTCTATCACTCTTGTAAACTCATAATTTCTTACAGCTAGAAGAGTTTCATATGTGTTTAGATAGAGATATATTTATGTATATTTGTGTGTATACAGATACCCATATGTGTATATGTGTACATGTGTCTACGTGTGTAAATACAAATTTACATGCTGTGTTTAGCTGTGTATGTGTACTTAAACATCAGCCAAGGGAGATGAAAAACTTTGTCATGGACAAGACCCCCAGGGAGGAACAGAAATTGTTCTGTCCCATGGGATCTTCTGAATAGGAGTCAAATCAAGACTTTAGAAGTTTTGACCATCCGCAAGGTCCCTTAATTGAGTTATTAGCAATGTCTCATTGGAAGGGGAAAGGCTGTGATAGATCTGGTAGGCATTTGACCTTTCTGCTGAACAGATCATTACTATCAAGTAAGATTAAGAGCGGTTTCCTGTTCTAGTCTGACTTGAAGATTAACCACACTGGGGAAGATCATATACTGCAAGAACTGATTTACCATTGGAAACAAAAATATACTGGAAACAGTAATGTAGAAGAAAAGTGTATCCCCCAGCCCTCTACCCAAAAGAAAAGAATAGAAAGAAAGACTCGTGAGCATGCTTGCAGCGTTTTCATAGCCATAAACTAACTAAATAAAAAGCATTTTGAAAATAATATATTTAAAGTAGTTTGTCATCTACATGCATTCATATTTTAAAATAATTTTTCCTAATTTTCATTCTAATGAAAATCTTGGCCCAGTAATCCTCCCATACCATTGTTTTTCAACAAGTACATAGACATTCCCTAGACTTAAGCTCTGACAGGAAAAAACCCAAACAACATCAAAACCAAACAAAATATCCAGAAGTCAACCAAAGTATTGTTAAGCCAAAATAGAGTATGTGTTCCTCAGTTCTCATTTCTAGTTTCTAGAATTTTGCTTATCAGTTTTATCCATTGCTTTGGAATTTTCAGTTACATTCTACAATAGAGAAAAGCATGTGCATTTCCAAACATCATAAATAAACAGCAGATGTATGGAAAAACAGGGCAAGCTTACTAGCTGATTACTGCTGATTAGTACTTTATGTTACAGTCACTGCAAGTAATCTAACCAAGAAAGTGGAGAGGTTATCCAGAATGACAGAGTTAAATTACTGAATAAGGTTTTGCCAATTTGCACATGTAAATCCTATTTAGATGGTGATACCAGCAAAAGGAAGTGAAGTAAGAGGTCATGATAGCACAGAGCTTGAGGGACAGTGTGGGTGGTTACTGGAGAGGAGATTGATCCTTTTCCAGAGTTCTCAGTTTTATACTCTGAAAAGTAAATAAGCAACTTGTGAGATTAATTTTAAAAGTGTTTCAACTGCTTCAGTTTTACTCAGTAATTTCTTCTGCTCTCAGCTATGGAATATATGAAATAATTTTTTATGGCTGATTCATCCACAAATCAATCCTATAAAAACAAAATGACATGCACAGACTGACTGCACCACCTGCAGCATCTGATAAGCTTCCTTAGGCTGTCTGTAAACATGACATCCCTTCCTTAAACAAGTCCAGGTGCTACATCACAGAAACAAGGCACTTGATTATTCACAGCTTGTTTTTCTTAGGATAATCAGTGCCTGGTGAGAAGTCAGGTCAGCTGGACCAACACTGCAATTTTTTCATGTTACTGTATGTCCTTGGATTCCTTTCCTATGGATCAGTACAATAAACAGGTCATGTTATCTTTCCTGAATCTTAGTATCTCAATATCCTATTCACCCAGGAGGATAATCATCCCTTAGATACATGAAAATGGGTGAAAAAAAAAAAAAAAGAAAGAAAGAAAGAGTATTTTTCAATATTCAAAACAACAAGTGAGTCCTAACTTTTACCTTAGTAAGACAGCTATTGTATGGACTAAATGGTTTGGCAATACCTGACATGCTTACTGCATAGAAATTCACTCAGCCTTTCAAGAAGACGACGTTATGGCAGGAATGTAAAAGAAAACCTCAAACAAGATAGTCTTATGCTCGATAGGAAATGTCAGTATGGCCTTGCTAACTTTTGCTTAGTCACTGTAGACCACGCTGCTGAGAGGAATGCTCGCAGTGGGGGCTGCTGATAGGTAAAAAAATGTAAGGAGGGATTAAGTATTTTTACAGAAGTATAGAAATATAGTGAATTAGCCAAACACTTAAGACAGCTGTTGCAGATGTCTGTCCTTCGGGAAGAACTTTTCTCAACACTACCTAAAGTACAAGACTGTTATACAAGATGAAAACAAGAGTGTTTGGAATTGCTTACTGGCTGGCGGTGCAACATATTTTTGAGTACATATGAAGCACAACTGAAACAGATAATAAACCATCACGTTCAAGTACTGAAGACTTCTAGTCATTTGTATGATTCTTTCTGCAAAGTGAATGTGAAAAAGATTTATTAACTGTGTAGTACATTGCTCATTAAACAGGTAGTATTAGCAAGTTAAAGAGTTTCACGAAGCAAATATTGATATGAAAGACATCTATAAATTATGAAAGAATGCTAGCTGAAATAAATGGAAATGAAAGACCATGTGTCAAACCCTACTTCTCATTCCAGAAACTTATGACCTGAAACCCAGAAAGCATCAAACGACCAAACATTTCAAGTAATAAATATGAGAAAGCCCACTATATTAAGAACCCTAACAATACAGTCTATAAAAAAACCTGTGTTTGTTTTTGCAGTTGTGTGGAAAAGCCAATGAAATACATAAGACATAGTGTGCTGACACAACCCTATAATTTCTAGGCAACTGAATTGCACCCACTTACTGAGGAAAATCGGCGAAGGTTTTCTTGTCTACTTGCCATTGAATTCTTACCAAGTCAGCACAGGTAACACATGGTAATTTATAAATTACTTAGTTCAGCAACTGCCTACGTTTACAAGCTGAAGGACCCCCTGTGAACTTGTATGTGAAAGCAAATATTTAACTAAATTCTACACTAGTTATTAGCTTCTTTTCCTCTTTTCAAACAACTGCATTTTTTCTATTCTTTCAACTGTTAATGGATGCAAGACAGTAAAAGAAGTTTTACTAGAACTACTCATAACTAAATTCACATAAGAAAAAGAAAACATTATTGACAACATACATTTAGGGAGTTCCTTGAATCGAAAATCAGTTGGTAATAAAACATTTATCTAAGACAAATAAAAACACAACCTGAAGAAATAAAACATTTTACATAAATTACCAGCAGTAAATGGTAGAGAGAAAGTTGGATTCCCAAAAATGTGGTTCACTCTGCCAAGAGGAACAGCTCTTGGCAGCTGTATCAGGTTTATACATAGCAGCTACCTCTGAAGTACTAAGGACACAAGATCTCCATTTCTTTTCTTAAGAGGTGTAGCATGTCAAGGTACTCAGAGAAGCTACACATCCCCGGATGCGAATTGCAATATGTTCCTGTACCAACCAAGCTTTCTGACAGGTACGATACTAAATGCACATTATACGTGCGTTCTGTTCTGGAATATTTAAAGTGTCTCTCTAAAATCATAGGATGAATTTATTTTAATGCCAAAATAACTGCCGATAGTTTATAATGAAATATTCTGTATGCAGCGTCTGTGCAGGGCAGCTGTATCAAATTTGTTAAAGCAGAGCCTTTTTGTACAGGTAAGTGAATATGTCATACAGATAGAACCTAGTAACTGATAAATAAGGTTGCTAGGTACATCACTACAGATCAAATTACCTCAGCCACATCCTGGAGGGCCACCCGTGTCCTGGGGGGCATCAGGCACAGAATCTCCATCTGCGCAAGAGAAGGGGTTGTCCTACTCTGCTCTGGGGTGGCCTCACCTCAAGTCCTGGGGGCAGTTTTGGTGCCACAATATAAAAAAAATTAAGTTATCACACAGCATCCAAAGCAGGGTAGTGAAAAACGTGAAGGGGCTTGAAGGGAAGCCGTATGAGGAACGGCTGAGGTCACTCGGCCTCCTCAAGCTGGAGAAGAGAAGACTGAGGACAGACCTCATGGCAGTTACAACTTCCTCGTGAGGGGAAGAGGAGGGGATGTCTGGAGGAGGGGAAGACTGATTGGATCTCTCTGGTGATCAGTGACAGGACCCGAGGGAGTGGCTTAAAGCTGTGCAGGGGAGGTTTTGGTTGGATATCAGAAAATGGTTTTTCACCCAGAAAAACCGGCAGGCACTGGAACAGCTCCCTAGGGAAGTGATCACAGCGGAGTCTGACAGATGTCAAGGCACATGCTATGCTTTATGGGGATGGTCCTGTGCAAGGCTGAGAGGTGACCTCTATGATCCTTGAGGGTCCTTCCAGCTCAGAATATTCTGTGATTCTCTGACTCTGTAATTGTTTAGAGGCCCTTTTGTCTGCTGATCTATTGCAGTAGTCTACCATGGCTGTATTTAGATGGTATGTTATGATTAAATCATTCTGTGTTTCAAACTTGTGACTCAGATACACATTTTCTTCTTTTTCACTGTTTAACTCTCTATTTTTTTTTCTTCCCTCTAAAATCAGAGGGGATACGGAGTACAAAATGAAGTTACTGGAACTATTTTACAGTATAAGTTGTTTTCCATTTCTATCATAATTACGTCTTATCAGTGATTCTTTCCCTTCCCATTTTGAGATATTTTGGGTTGCCTGTTATGGAGAAGAGCAATGAACATGCCTTAAATACAAAAGACAAGACCTGTGTCTTGGAGTGACTCTATCATGTGTATCCCCTATGTCATTCATGCCTGGTATATTTTATTCATGTTAGTATTTACATGAATGTGGGCAGCTGTTGAAAGGCCCTTAAGTATAATTTGAACGCATTAATTGTAACCTCTTAAAACTGAGGTCTGGGGAGATATGCTTTTTTCCGTCTACTTATTGGTTGGGAAATTCCATGACTATATGCATCAGTCATTTCAACACAACTATGTTGTTCTTAGTGATTGTCTAGTATGGATCAAAATTTTTTATTTAATTAGGTCACTTATTCAAGTACAGGTACCTTGCTACTGTTGATATCACAAAATTTTCATTAACAGGCACCTGCCTCAGGCATTTTTCAGAAAATTTTTAGCCATTACCAGAGACTGCATGTATCACGACCCAAAATTATCCTATTACACAAAAGTTCTCCAGTTAAAAACATTGTTTGTGCGTTCTACAACAACCAGAGCTCTCATGTTGCTTGCAATTTTTTATTTTAGATAAGAAAAGGAATTGCAAAGACATGATTGCATGGGGTACATTTCTCCCACTCACTTTAATGACTGTAATAAAAAAAGCCAAACAAAATAAAAGGATAAAGCTGAAATGTACTGGAATTGGACTGAATATGAAATAAAAAATACAACCTCTGATGTGAACACTGTCAAAACCTTTGTAGGTTTTACGGATGCAAAGGAAATGACAGTGAAATGAGTGAAGTTGAAGTATTAGGCTCATATTTCATCTCCTGCCAAAAACCCCAAACCAAACCAGAAAAAAAACCCCAAAACCTCACAGAAACAAAACCCACACAAAACCCCCCAACAACCTATTAGTCTCATTTGACTATTACCCTGCACATGAAATAATCTTTGAAATGTCTTAAAGATGTCAACTAAATGTCCATACCTCATCAATAAAAATGGAAGAACCTTGCCATGAACTTGCAGAGGCATTGACTGTGTGGTCTGTACTCTGAAATATTTTCTCCATGTATTAGTAGTTTGAATGATTTATATATCAGTTCTAGAAATCTTAAACACTGCTACCACCTGCTGGTTAGTTTATGTTTGAATCTACTAGCTCATCAGTGAAGTAAGAAAGGAGAAAAAGAGGAAAAGCATATTCTGAAATGCTTCTAAAAAATAATTTTGCTTTTCTATTCCATCAACACTGTCTAATTTATCTCCCTCTATTGTCATAGATGAAAAATTTCAGTGTCATAAGTTGAAAAATCCTGTTATTTGCAGAAAGAGCCACAGATAGTAAGAGTGGCCTGTGATTACTTTCCTCCATTTTTGCTTTTATTCCCTATAATACATCTTGTAACTAGGTCACTGTTGTCTGCTGTGTACAGTCTTCCATGTTAGAAGAGGCAAATATGCCAGTACTCCATATTACTCTTTTACCAGCTGAGACAGTGTTGAATTCATTGTTATGGTGTCTGTAGTTCAGAAAAGAAAAATTTTAAAAGTCTCTTGAAAAAGTTGAAATAATTGTCATCAGCATTTTCTTTGCATTAAAAAACAGACATACAGTATTTTTCATGACAACTGAACCTTGCAGGGTTATGGCAGGAAAAATTCTTATCCCTTAAGGTTAATTAAAGTTAATGATAGTAATATAATTCCATGTTTAAAAACTTACTGCATCTGCCTTAGCAAATTAGCAATTCATACATAAAGGAAAACACTACAATCACTGAAAAGTATAATGTTTTAGTAGAAAATTCAGAAAATCTCTCCTAAAATGATTTCTAAAAAAATTGTGGTATCAAGAAGTTCCATTAAATATCCAAATAAATAGGAACAGAAGATCCTGTTTAACTATCTGCTTGGAAAAAACACAGCCAGTGGTGCCTGGCAGTGAAATTCACAGGCAAAAGAACAATGAGGAGTCTAAGACAAGCTACTGGGATCAGAATCTACACTCCCTCACATTTCCTTCATTTTCAAAGCTAGGATTATGTTCCAACCCAGGTTGCAGGATCAGATCAGAATATCCCTGGAATTCAAGTACTCTTTTCTAACTCCAGCCATCTTTAAATAAGGTGATTGGTCAAAAACTGGGAAAATGATGACCGAGGATGGTGATGCAGTTTGTCTAGTTCATCAGTGAAGAACTGTATTGCTGCATATAGTAATTCCTAGATAACAATAAATTCTTCTGTAACTTTTTTCAGAATTCTGTAAAAACTTCAAGATTTTGGAATTTCCCTCAGGTCGGAATGAGATGTTAGACTAGTTCTAAAGTAGAGTTAACTTTTTTTTTAGTTTTAATCTCCATGTGTTATAATATTAATGTTTGGCACGAAATATAAAAAAGTCTCTGTGCAAAATCCTAAATTGTCTAGTACTCATGTATGATACAAGTGAAAATTCACTGATTAATACCAGCCAAGTCTTGCTGTGGTATAACCAAGAACAAAATCTTAGCCTTCAGCTTTAGATCAAAGGGGGGAATTTTGCTGTTATATTCTTTCTCGATTTATGATCACATCAAAAAAGACCAGACCTGAGCTTACAGAAAAAGGTGCATTTAAACTTTACATTTTCGAAACATTTAGGTGCCTATTTTATTTTACACCTTTAAGTTTTAGTTTGGGTGAGAAGAGAAGCAATCAGACAACCAAAAAGAAGAGACCAAAATACAATTTTTGCTGTGATCCTTCCGGTTGTGTTAAAAGCAAGATATGCTAGCAACCTCATAAAAATACCTCACTGCCTTTGCAAGATTTCTATACCATTTTGTATACTAGATAGCTCTGACCAATCATCCCTTTTTTAATGCTTATATTAACGGAACTCATGTATTTTTGTTGCATTAGTCAGTATGATGCTGTGATGCTTGGATAGCTTCTGAAATTGAATACGTTTATCCTGCATTTCCTAACAGCATAAAATCTTTATAGTCATGAAGTAACAAAAGTGCCTTTAGCCACTGAATATTCCCGGCTAACCAATTTGGAGAGTAAGTGAATTAAAATGGACTACCAAGGAGAGAGGAGAAGAGGAATAACAAGGCGTCATTTGAGGTGTAAGTTTTGCTACAAAACATGTTAAGGATAGAGTTGCCTGCATTGGCTTATTTCTGCTTCTCTTGATGTCAGAGAGGCAAAGAAAGGCCAGGGTTAGGCACTTTTAAAAATTCTACCCTAAAGGTTCAAAAACACTTATGGTGACGAGGCAAAGGCCTGGTCTTTTTCATCAATGCTAGTTCCAGAGCAATAGAAACAAGAAACTAGTTAGGGTATGCAGTTACCATGTTAAAAATACTTTTCTTATGATTTGATGCTCTGTGGCAGGGCTGACTGGAAATTTCCTATCTTACATCCACACGTGTGTCCTACTGAGGGATCTAGCAACATGTGGTTTACATGGAAACACGAATCTCTGTCATTTGTGTGCTGAACAGAACAAGATCCAAGAAGCAAACCCTTAAATGTTTGGGAAAGGTTGTTCCACTGCATCAGTTGTTCCACTGCATCAGTTGTTCCACATTTGGCTTTTGCCAAATATTTCCAGAGGTTGCTACTAGGCATACTAACTAACCAACTTCTCAGCTGAGCCTGTTCAGCGTGGTTTTCGTATTCTATATGTGGAAAAGAACCCAAACCCCAGCACTTTAACAGGAGTTGGATTGTTCAGACTTGTGTATCAAAAGACTTTAGAAATAAACTCAGCATATAAATGGTTCTATTTTATTTCTAACAACATCTCAACATCTTCAAATAAATTTCTCTTTGGCACAGCTTGCACATATCTGAAAAGCACCATGTAGTTTGGCACAACACTACACAGTTGGCAGCCTCTGCTCAAGAAAGGTCCAGAACTAGAACCATGAGAGATGTCACAAACCAGCATTGAGGTGCATTAGGAGAGTTGCATGGAGAGAATTTCAGAGTGGTTGCCTGCACCATGTACAATCAAAGCCATTGCTATTATTTCCTTGCTTTTGGGAGCATTGAAGTCATGTAGAAAAAATGCATGTGTGTATCTAAGCTTTTCTCACTCCATTCAGAGTGCCCCTCCCCACCTCAAGCTCCCTTAAGAACTAGAATTTTCCATTTCCCAGAAGACATTTTCAGAGTTGTAACCTTCATCATATAGAACTGTAAAAGTATTTTTATTTACAAATAGTCGATACAATAATTTAGGAAATTCAGGCATTTGACATTTTATTTGGGCATCCATCACAGCCTATATATACAGTGAATGAAGTCCTGTCTCACAGTAATTTCTGAAGTTATGTCTAGCAAAAGTTTATATGGTGTAAAATAAATTCCATTTCAATTGAGGAAAAAAAATAATCTCTTCTGTGTGTTTATTACCTCAATGTGCAGAAGAGAAAAGTAAAAAAAAAACCAAAAGAATCCCCCCAAAATACAAACAACCAAGCAAGAGAACAACTAAAACCTAAAAACAACAACCTCAGAAGCATTTAAATTCTACAAACGATTAAAAGTTGTAGAATTATGATTAATTAACTTCATATTCCTGTTTGAGGAAGAACTAATGTTGTGATCTACCTGGCTGGTTCTAACTTGCTTATTCCCAAGGAAAGCACAAATAAAAAGTGTGTAGAAGTGACACAACCCCAACACCAGTGCTGGCCACCCAACACCACCCATGGCCAGTGCCTGGCGACACAGAGGCATTAGCCCATGCAGAAAGTAGCATTGCCATTGCAGCAAGAACATTTTTATTCCACAAATTGCACCCCAAATTATGAAACGAGTTTGCTGAAGTTTGGTTCTCGATAAAATGTTGCTCAATTGCTTTACAATAATTAGAGGCAAAAAAAAAAAATTCATGTGTTACTTAATACTAATTAATTTTATATTTGTTTGTTGGTATTTTTTTAATTCTTCTTAGGTTCACTGTATTTTGATTATACTTTTTAATGAGACCCCTGCACATCTTCACACTGATACTGTGGCCGGTGGCAACATTACAGAAATTCTTAACACCTGCTAAAAGAGATGGGCTTTCGAAAAGGCTAGGCGAAGGACATGGAAATAAAGCCTTCTATCTGTGGTTCAGTGGACATTCTGGAGGCTGCTGAGGAGGTGAGGTAAGGAGGGGAGGTGGCTCCCTAGGCACCTGAACATATGACTTGAACAGCCCTCTCAACTGGTGTCGTAAGTGGCTTGATTTCAACCATGTGACATTTTCATTTCCAGTTTTATTTTTAAGACATATCCTTAAAAGAGGAGAATTCCCCTGAAGGCAAACTGGATGAGCTTGAAAGTGCAGAGTTCACCTGGAAAATTTGCATGAAAATTACTGCATTCTCTATGTTATATATTCTCCACCAGTATTTTCTGCTATTATTTCAGTGGAGAGACCACAACTAGATCACACTAAGCCATGTGGAATTAGGGATCTGTATCTCTCCTGACCCTTTGGAAATTCTATTTCTCTTAGAAAACGTTATGCACAGAAGTACACATCTGTCAAGATATTTCTGCATTTCCTCCAGAAAACAAATCTTGCCAATTATAAAAGTCTGAGGAGAAAGTGACACACAGTGAGGAAGAAGAAAGGCAGCATGGAGGCCTATTCCTGCTCCTTCTGCTTATTTTTAAGAAGGTACTTGATATTTCATGTGCTTTCTGACAAGGTGGGATTTCTATTCCATTGACTGCACAGTCTTAATAGGAAAGAATTTCTTACCTTTCTCAAGAAATCAGTGTAAAGCAAAAAGATGAGCTTTTTAAATGCTCCTAGGAAAGCTGGTTGCCTGTGATAATTAGTGAGTGGTTCCTGATCAGTGCAGGGAATGGGAAAGCAGCTTATATTAATACAGCTCAGTAACTTCAGGGGAACTTTTTTTTTTTTTCAAGATAAAGCAGTCCATAAAGGAAAAGCACAATTAATAAAAAAATGCAATTCTTACAAACACATGCCACCCTTACAAAACTGTTCTGAAACATATCTCAGGTTTGTTTACCTGGTCAAAACAAGACAGTTTAATGAAGTACGTTCATTTGTTCATCACTTATGCTCTTAAATAGCAGATCATATCTCATCCTGTTCTTTCTAACTCTAATCCTACCAGCTGCCTTTAAAAGAGGTTTTTTTTTATTCAGACCATTCAATTTTTGAATATTTTAATCAAATCTAAAAGCTTTCTGTCCCTACTTCTGGACTTGTCTCCAAAGAGCTAGGTTTAAAAATGTGTTCATTTTACTCCTGTCATTACTCCACCACCACTTTCCATGCTGTGAGTTTGGTTTTTTAAGTCTTTGATATTGGTCATAACCTCCATCTTCTGGAATACCACAGAGATGTCTTTTCAATCACATACTTACATCAGAACCTATCACTGAAGCAGGACATGTTGTGTAAGTTGTCGCATAAGGCACTTTATTTCAAAAAGCCATCTTCCAGATAAGACTTGCATCTTAGGAACTGACATATTTGGGGGTGTGGTTTAGTTGGGTTTTTTTAAACACATACAAAACATACATTCATATTTCAGGAACTATGTCTTTCTCTAAGTTTTAAAAACCATTCAGCTGTGTGTTTTCAGTAGTAAGAAGAGCAAATCAATAAGGGTGTACAACAAAATGTGTTGTTTCATGGGATCTTTCTATAAAAAGGTTGCTTTAAAGGAAAAATTTTATAATACTATACTAAATTCATGGGAAAAAGCAAGTAATATGAAATACATGAATAAAATTATCTGAAAATGTGTGTAAGGTAACAGCTTGCTGAATAAACTTTAAAAATCTATAATTACAAGGGCCAAGGGAAGAATGGCAGAAACACCTCACTAAAGCCGTTGAGTGGGCAACAAAACTCAGGGTGAATGAAAGAGTGTCAGTAACCACAAGGTGACGTATACCGGCAGGAACAATCCCAACTCTACTTACAAAAAGGGAGGTGAAGGCAAGTGTCCATTACCACTCCTGAAGCAGGACTTTGGGGCTACAAATTTAATAAAAGCATTTTCTTCCTTTTCATAAGGCTCTTTATAGTACTAGAAGGCCACAATGAAGAGAAGGCTCCCCTAGACACTTTCTTCTCCAGGTTGAACAACCCAGCTCTCTCAGCCTGTCTTCAGGCGAGGTGCTCCAGCCCTCTGATCATCTTTCATGGCCTCCTCTGGACCTGCTCTAACAGGTCTACATCTTTCTTGTGCTGAGGACCCCAGAGCTGGATGCAGAACTCCAGGCGAGGTCTCAAAAGAGCAGATTAGAAGGGGAGAATTGCCTCTCTAAACCTGATGATCACTTCTCTTTTGATGTAGCCCAGGATATCATTAGCATTCTGGGCTGGGAGTGTACACTGCTGGCTTGTGTCCAGCTTTTCACCCACGGGAATCCAGAAGTCCTCCACAGAGCTGCTCCGGTGGCTTCTTCTCCCAGTCTGCACTTGTATCTGAGATTGTGCCAACTCAGATGCAGCACCTGGCTTTCGGTTTTGTTGAACTTCATGAAGTTCTCTTGGGCCCAGTTCTCAAGTTTGTGCAGGTCCCTCTGGATGGCATCCCATCCTTCTCTTGTGTCAGCTGCACTGCTCAGCTTGGTGTCATCTCCAAACCTCCTGAGGGTGCATTCAATCCCACTGTCTGTGTCATTGATGAGGATATTGAAGAGCACCAGTCCCAAGAGAAAGCCCTGAGGGACTTCAGTTGTCACTGGCCTCCATCGGACACAGAGCCTTAGACCAGAACTCTCTGGCTGCATCCATCCAGCCAATTTCTTATCCATTGAATCAAATATATGATCAAGTTCATTTATCAAATCCGTGTCTCTCCAATTTGGAGATAATATGTGATGTGGGACTGTATCAAAAGCCTTACAGAATTCTAGATAGATTACATCTGTTGGTCTTTCTATGTTGACTGCTGTCATCACTCCATCATAGAAGGTCACCAGATTGGTCAGGCACAATTTGCCCTTAGTAAAGCCATGCTGGCTGCCTTAGGTCACCTCCTTGTCCTTTGTGTGCCATAGCGTATCTTCTACGAGGATCTGATCCATGATCTTCCCAGACACAGAGGGGAGGCTCACTGGTCTGTAGTTCCACAGATCTTCCCTTCTCCTCTTTTTAAAAACCGGAGTGATGTAGCCTTTTTCCAGTCACCAGGGATTTTGATTGACCACCATGACTTTTCAATGGATGGAGAGTGGCTTGGAAACAATAGCAGTCAGCTCCCTCAGGACCTTGGGATGTAGCTCATCAGGTCTCATCAACTGGTGGCTCTTCAAGTTCAAGTGGTCCTGAACCTGCTCTTCACTTATAGAGGGAGCGCCTTCACTTCCCCACAAACTCTGTTGAGAGAAAATTTGTGCAGCCAAAGCTCAACTGGAGTTGAAGCTGGCCAGAACTTTGGAGGACAATAAATAGAGTTTTTTTCAAATATATTAATGGCAAAAGGCAGTGTAGAAATTACATCAGCCAGTTACAGGATGAGGATGGTCATCTCACAAACAGGGACAGGGACAAGGCAGAGGTGTTTGCCTCTGTCTTCAACACAGATGACAGACCAGGGGGGTGTCAGTGCCCTGAGCTGGAGGACCATGGCTGCAAGAAGGACCCATTTCCTGTTGACCCTGAACTTGTGCAGGATC
>VZTD01003649.1:0-11472 GCA_013397725.1 Rhagologus leucostigma
ACTCTTCTGCTTCCATTTCCTTACGTCGAATCTGCTGCAAACAATCCCAATCTGACTCTTCCCCCTGAGCTACTCGCTTAAGTCTTTCCTCCCATCTAATGTTCCTTACGTCGTTTTCCCGTATGGTTTGCAGCAGTCTCTCCCACTCCGTGTTGTGTTGTTCTCATAATCGCTGTTCCATTGCCAGCCATTCACGCTCCTGCTCCTCTATCTTCCAAAGTATCTCGAGACCCCAGTCTGCTGCAGGCGGTGGTGCTGGTGCGGGAACAACACTAGGTGGCTGAGGAGGACAAGGAGAGTCTCCCCCTGGAGGGATAGGTGGCAGAAGTGGATACTCAGTGTCAACTTCCATAGGTGCCACCGGAGGTGGTTCAGATTGTGATGAAGTTGTAGGCACAGTGGGTGCCTCCTCAGGGGCACTCAGATACGGTAAGGGAGGTCCAAAGCCGTGATAACAGGGCACGCTATCGAGGCTGCTGCAAATGCCTGTGTGGCCCCATCAGCAGCTGCCTGCTCCGCTTTCATATCTTGCAAGGTCACATAAACTAATTTCCATGCTGTAGCTAAAGAACTGGCTTCCCTTATCCCCGTCCCACAGGTGGTCACTCACTCCCTTCCAAGTTTCTAAGTTAAAAGCCGTTCATGGCTCAGGCGCATAGCTGTTTTGCCAGCACCACAGTGACAATCGTCTCAGTGTGGACTCATCATATTTTTCCCCTCTCGTAGAGAGGATTTTTAACAGTAACTTGACTGTGGCCCCTTCTTCTGCAGAAACCTTCTGCCCCACATCTGCACCGGCTGGTCACCTCAAGGGTGTCCCGTCGCAACGTCTTTGGTAATTCCTGGAGTGTTCCCTTGCTCCCCTGGCTTACAGTCCAGCTGCGCCAGAATCTCCAGCCGGTCTTCTCCGTTGGGGTGTCTCCTCCACTTCTTTTGAAGTATTGCATTCGGGGTCACCATCTGCAAAGAGAAACAATGGACTCTACACGAGTCAGTGTGAATCAAGCAGAAGCCATTTTATTGATAAGCTACTGTTCCTAATATACAAGTCTTGCTTTCCCTATTTGCAATCGTGCAAATTTATTATTGGTTAAGGCCTATCTTCACACGCTACTTTATGCTGTATGATTCGCATTTTCTTATCCTTATCCTTCGTTGCTTGTTCCTCATTCACATCCTCCCCAATGCTGCTTGTTCCTTTCTCACAGCCTCCTGTCATTTCTTCCCCTTGTATATGTGCTTAAGTCCTTCTGTCTTATGTGCTCTGGTTCTTCTATCTTATGGCTGGTTCATGATATGTCCATTTTCTAGTAAAAACCCGGTTTCCACAATTTCAAGTGAAGACCATGAGGGAACAGGGACAGACTCAGGTCCACTCAGTACAGGATTCATCACTGTTAACTAAGTATGCCCTTACAAACATACGGTTCCTAAACACTTGAGGACTTCAAACACCATCTTCATTCCTGCTTCATCCATTAGCGAACAAGCCTACAATCAAAGCTATTTGGTGCAGAAAAATGTGCCATAATTTTTTAAATACAGGACAGGCAGTATGCAAACTACTGCATGTTTTTATGTCTCTTTGTCTTGGTTTTAGGACTAGGATGCAAACATCATTCTGTCTTGCAAATCCACAGGCAGTAATCTAGACAGTGTGACTCATTAGGAGAAGTATGTTTCAGCCACAGCATTTTCTTGGCACAGCCACAGAGAGGGAATCCATCCATCCATCCATCCATCCATCCATCCATCCATCCATCCATCCATCCATCTATCCATCCATCCATCCGTCCATCCGTCCATCCATCCATCCGTCCATCCACCCAGCCATGGATCCCTGCGGCCGGAGCTGTAATCCCAGATGGATCCCGTTCCCAAAGCACCAGGATAAGGGGTCACTGCGCCCCCTGCTGTCCCTGGGCAGGCTCTGGGACCCGCTCCGCTAGTGATCCTGTCAGTCGTTCCTGTCTTCGTATCTAATAATTTTCCTGCAGCTACAGCCGAACCCAGGCCATTAAAACAAAATACGTGAAGTGCAAGTGATTTTTGCCATGAAAGCCTTTTCATTTTTAACCCGTTTTCTTCAGATGAAAAAAAAATGTCGTTTAGTACCTGTCAGATGGAAGCCTTGAGCGACTGCTGCTCAAAGCAAGCAGAGAGGAGTTACTCCAAAACCACGACCTCGTAGCACGGTTAAGCCCCAGTCCTAAAAGGTTTGGAAAATGAGGTTAGATTCTAATATAAATCACTCTTCTACAACTGCAACAAGAACTGCTGTTCCAGCAGAACACAAGCTACCTGTTTTCTTCTTTTTCACATTTAGAAATGGCAGTGCATTGCTGCGATTTAACACAAAAGGAATGCAGGAAGTACTTCACATCAGAAATTCACGAGCTATCTCTGTTCGCCCTGGACTTGAGAAACTTCTAATCTCTCCTTTATGCAGTGAGTGCTAAGTGCTGTTTCTACGAGTCAGGTAATTAAATATGAAATGGGGCTTTGTCAGCCCTGCGTGAGAAGCGAAGTCAAAACAACAGTGAGGTCATCTCAATTAATGATAAACAAAATAAAAGGGCTCTCCCACTACACTTTACCACTACTCATACATTCCTAGCACATTTTCCTAGCACTCAGGAGCAGGAAGGTGTTTCATAAGAAGTTTTGCCATGAAGAACCACTGTATTAATTGAATAAAGTGACAGTATGTATGTCAGAGCAGTAAGTCTAAGTAAGAATAACATAATTCCTTAATTTTTTGGTTTAAACAGTTGTCCTCAGTAACGAATGACAGTGTTGCTAAGGACTGGCTTTAAGTCTTGTTCAGTATTTTAAGCAGATATTTACAGCATTGCTTTTAACGTGTGAAAGCTTTTCACATTAAGTAGCAGTGGCTGTGTTTTATATTTGTTACACAGGTTCAAGGCAACATGGAATCTGTCATTTTGGAAACCTCTTGCACCTACTGCAGGTTTACTAATATTCTTCATATTTATTACATTACTCTTCTGTGTGACAGCTGTAACACTCAGATAAACATAAGCAAACCCAAACACAGTAAGTTACATGACTTCAAAATAAAAGACGGGTCAGGACATATTCTCACGTGTAGCTGGATTTAATTTGCATCCATGTGAGTATTAATGGAACTGGGTTTGTGAAGACAAGCTGGGGGAAGGGTTATGAAGTCCCACACACAGCTGATGTAAAACTGTAGTCTCTTCTTGATTCTATTCTAAAAAATGCTCTCCAATCTTGGTTTTTCACAGAAAACACTTCAGAAATTGTAGAAGCCTGACACTTTTGAATTATTGTATTCCAGATATATGAATGCTTCTAAAAATAAAAACGTCATCACATAACACACCTTTGTAGTCAACTGAATAAAAATGACAGCTAGCTCATTTGAAGTGTTCTAACAAAAAATGTAAAATGCAGAGGTGATAATGAATCAAAGTATGTTTTACTTTAGACTTAGGCTGCTGAACTGGTTTAGTTTCATTATTAAAAAGGTGTCTAATAGAACTGTACCAGCTTTCACCTGATACCTTAATTCACCTTGAGAGATCCACAAAGTAACTCAGAAGAAAAAATCCAGAGATAGTCTCAGGGTGTTGTTGTCTTGGAAACTGCGGCCCAGCCGATGACAGTTTCTTGGAGAAAGATTTTTATACGAATACTTTCGTTTAGCATAACGGCACTGCATTTCTCTCCAGCAGAAGAAAAGCAGTATGCTTAGCCAGCATGGAGTGATACAAACCTATTGCTCATTTTGCCTTAATGACATTCCCGTGAGCCATCAGATTCAACCCAGAAAACACACAGCCATGCCTGCTACATTTTAAAAACCTTGTTTTCTGTACACAAAAAAAAAGATTACTCACAGAGTGAATGTATCTTTAGTCTTTTATACAAAGAGGAAAAGCTACCTACTTTAATTGAAATTAATTTGCATTTAACCTTCTCAATGGAAAGTACACATTGAAATGTTATGTTTGCTGAATAAGTTAAACCTAAAGGACATGAAAATGTGTGTTTTGTTGCTTAAAGTTACAAACAGACCTCACAAATATGCACATTTCAATTTCTAAGCTATAATAAATGAGGTGGCACAGTTACTTGCTTCTTCTGTACTTCCTTGTAAGAAATACATTCAAAGGAATCTCATTTATATCCTAGTCTTTTGAGGTCAGCCTCTGGGTGCCAAGGCACGGCAATGAGAAAAGTTAAAAAAAGTACAAGTCACATTTTTGGAAAGCCAGAGTGAGACATTCTCCAGTTTCAAGATAAAAGTTCAAAACCAGTATTATTTTTAATACTGTTTTCCAACTCTCTCTGCTACCGCCTTTAATTCACGTCATGTTTGCAATTGTATCTCATTACAGTTGAGAGGTGGCAAGTAAGATCTATGCCTTCCCTTCAAAGGAAAAAAACCTTCCTGCAGTATTCACCCAAGGGCATGACTCCACACGCAAGATGGAGAAGTGCAAAGCGTTTATTGCGCAGCAAAATATTCCCTAAATACCAGTACCCAACAGGATATCGCATCATATAAACAGGAAGGATGTTCACCTCAGTGTCCCCCAATCACCTGGGATAGTGCACAGACATTGCCTATTATGGTAATAGGTAAACAACACCCTATAAGGTCACAAACTACAATTATCACATCTCATAGGTCTGACACTGTCCAGAAACCCACAATCCTCTCTCAGCCCATCCTTGGTGACATGGATGCACTTCCAGGATCACCCCCAGGTCCGAGAAAGAGGCTCTCTCTCCAGCCCTCAGGGCCTATCTCTCTTCCAGCACATAGTGCACCCCAACACTTCCTTCTGACATACAGGTTTTGTGCATTAAAGAATAAAAAAGGTCAAATTTGTTTCCTGATCACTAAACTAATACTAAACTAAATAGCAACAAAACTAGCTGAGATGTATGCCGCTGTAGCACGTTTCCAGAACTATCACAACTCTTCTTTACCTACATTAATGGGCACCTAGTAGAGTTCCTTCCTAGCAGCCCTTTAAACCTTCTCCAGATCAACAACTGCCCTCCCCTATTAACTACCTCAAAGATAGTTTATCTTAATAAGACGTACTCAGAATGTGAGTCATCAACAACCCCACTGAAAGATGAAAACTGTATGAGCAGCTGCAGATACTGAAACCACAAACATAATCCAAGATTCCCTCTATTTGCTTCCCAGTCTTTAAAAGAAAGATGAGACTTCATCTTGTGGCTCCACATGTACTTTGCCATCGTCTTAATTAAAAATGTGATTTCATCACTTACAGAATGGAGGAA
Source organism: Rhagologus leucostigma (assembly GCA_013397725.1). Lineage (NCBI taxonomy): Eukaryota > Metazoa > Chordata > Aves > Passeriformes > Rhagologus > Rhagologus leucostigma. The sequence continues at coordinate 5,308 of VZTD01003649.1, forward strand.
TAAACAAGTCTCTGATTGTCTCTAGCAATCCATGTTAACATCTGCATGATGTGCCAGAGCACGTTAAGCTACAAGTACCAGGACTGAATGTCGCAGGATCTGAAGGCTTCAGAGCTGTTATTCTCAGTAGCCTTCTGCTGCTTAGAAGTGTTTTTACATTATCTAGCTTGACTAAACAAATTGAGGCTTGCATGCATTACCTTTAAACAAAATTGTTTCCTTCTATCAAGTCAATACATTTTTAAAAGTTTCAGCCCAGCAGGAGGGAGGGAAGGAGGGCAGACTTAAAAAACTTTTATTACTCATTGATATCACAAGACTGCTGTGAAGAAGAATTAGTTTGAATATGTAAATATACACCAAAAGGAAATTAAGTGGTCACAAAATTTCATTCTCTACCATTCTTATTGTAAATCAAAATCAATGTTATTATACATAAAATCAGTTCTCTTACATATAAGGAAAAACTCATGAGACTGAACTTTGTCCTTCACCGGAAAATGAGTAAGCATTCTCAAAAGTAGTCTAAGGTGGCATTTGGCAGTAAGAACAAACACTGAAATATTCTAAACACAACACAAAATATGCTCATTTACAAAAACAATCATCCCACGCTCTGCTACAATAGGAAGGAAAATGAAATAGTCACATTTATTACTTCTCTGAATCACTCCTTGATGATTGTAAGTGAAATCACACTGAAACTACATTTATATAGAGAAAGAGTTTCAACATGGGTTTGCTAATATGGAAATTGTAAAGAAATGTCAGCATTGTCTTAGCTAACATTGGACTGACAGTGTGCATCTAGCATTAAAACCAGTTATTCTTCCTTTCAGAGAGATTTTAATAAAATTAAAATAAATTACTTTTTAAAAGGGAGGAAAAGAGGAAAAATTAGGTGTCAGACCTACAATAATTGATTATGTATGATTTGCTGATTTGAGTGCATACGGCCAATGATTGCTGCTAAAAACCCATCTCGCTCTGTAGGTTGTGTAGGTGTACTCAAACCACTTGATATCCCACATGTAAAAGTGATTCTGGAACTTCTCCCAGTCACATCCAGGTCTTATTGAAAACAAATATGCAGTTTGTTTTTCAGAAAAATTTTGACATTAGTTAACATGTCAGGAACATGTTCACAACATTAAAAATTTATTCCTAAAAAAAAGTAGAACTTTTTAGTAATTTAACATATTTTCCATTCAGGAGAATGAGGAATTCAGTGTATGTGAGATTATTTCTTGTTGGCATCTGAACTGCACTTTTTTTCTAAATAAGAAGTGAAGAATTTGGAGAAAAAAGGACCAACATATATCCACAAATGACATCCATTATACCCAAACTGTAAAGCATACAGAGCGTTTCTCAGAAACTTTTTATAAAAAAAAAAATCAGCATATTTCAGAGTGAGGTTTGCTTCCAGTCCTTTTATCTTTCATCCATTGGAGGACCATGTTTGCACTGTCTGTCAATGATGCTGTTTCCATGAGCCCACTGATGCTTACTGACCACATGATGAACTAAGCCACACCACACTCCATACAGTGGTAAGCAAACTTTATCATAAAATATAATTTATTGCAGTAAAACTGTTATATTATGATAGTAAATTTTGATGCAATAACAACACACGATGAATTCTTCACGTAAACCTTGGAGCTTCCTTGGAGCAAAGCCAGAAGCACCTGACAATGCCTGAACACTGCTTTAACAGAGACAAGAACTGGGAGGAGTCAGGTCTCCCTGTACTGGTGAGGCCACACCTCAAATCCTGTGCCCAGTTCTGGCCCCCTCAATTCTGGAAGGACATTGAGGTGCTGGAGCGAGTCCAGAGAAGGGCAATGGAGCTGGGGAAGGGTCTGGAGCACAGGTCCTGTGAGGAGGAGCTGAGGGAGCTGGGGTTGTTTAGCCTGGAGAAAAGGAGGCTCAGGGGAGACCTTATCACTCTCCACAACTGCCTGAAAGGAGGGCGTAGTGAGGTTGCCCCCTTCTCACAGGCAACAGGATGAGAAGAAATGGCTTAAGCTGCACCCGGGGAGGTTCAGGTTGGATATCAGGAAGAATTTCTTCACTGTAGTAGTGCTGAGACATTGGAATGGGCTGCCCAGGGAGGTGATGGAGTCACCATTCCTGGAGGAGTTCAAGAAATGACTGGACATGGCACTTAGTGCTATGGTTTATTTGACATGGTGGTGGTCAGTCGGAAGTTGGACTCGGGGATCTTGAACATCTTTTCTAACCTTAACGATTCTGCAACTCTTAGTCAATGTTGTGGGGTTAACCAAATACTGTATTAAACAATGACCAAATAGCAGTCATACAACCTAGTACTTACTGCATGTCTAATAATTGGCTTGTCTACAATATAGTTTTAGACCTTTTTATATCATCTCTCATTGTAGACATCAAATGCTGGGCAAGGAAGTCTGTCACTCTTGAGAGGTAACTCTGAGAAGCATCCCTGCCCAAGAGACGTCTGTGCAGGAGAGCTCAGTGGGCTCTGGCGGCTGTAGACACCTGCAGTGTGAAGTGACAGCCTTGTCGTCAAACACCCCTTTGGTGTGTGTTCAGGTGTGCAAGTGTGCAATGCTTTATTCCACCTAGTTCCAGACCAGACAAGGTACTGCGGTTCTGGGTCTGGGCATTAGTCCCCAGTAAGATGTAACTTCACACAAGTTTGCAGGGTTTGCGCATCAGGGCTGATTTCAGTCAGGCCTGTTTGTCAGTACGGCCTGAACCAAAGTACTGCTAACTCAGTCACCATGGGTGCACATGTCTCAAACAGCAACAACCTTTCTGTTTGCCAACCTGAAAAGCCAAATGCATGCACAGCTACTAAGTATAAAACTGTATACACACCCCTCACATTCTCTGATGTTAAAGAACCGTCACTGAAAAATCTGAAGACACGTGCTTTTCATTACATGAAGAAATGTGCTGTGACCTCCTGCACTTGTACCACAGGTGTCAAATTTTCAAACAGTCTTTGTAATAAATACAAAAGTGAGGACAGTGGCAATGCACTTTCCCTCATGTTGGCCATGCAATGTGATCTGCTTAGAAAAATATTAGGCCACGGGAAATCACTAAGATTGATGTGCCCACTTCCCCATGCACTTGTTTCCACCCTCACAAACTAGTACCAGCTGTGAGGGGTTTTCACAAAAAATATGACACTGAAAGCAAAAGCATTAAACTCAGTTGGACCTGTTCATAAAGCTGTAACAAATTAAAATAGCTAGGGGGCACAGAAACCAGCCAAGATTATTACTCGTTTTACAAGGGTGGCCATGAAGAAATGAACAATTACATTTCACACCTGGTGAATTGGATCTAAAAGGCAAGATTTTAACCTTTTAGGCATTTATTAAGGCAAGTTTAATGCAATAGGAGTTTGTTACGTCACCTCCAATAGTTAAAAGGATATATTATTCTGTACCCATGAGAGAAGAAGTCCTCAAGCAAATTGCTTCCAGTATTTTGAGACTGCCCCAGATGACATAGGAATGGATTACCCAGGGAAATTTCTTTTCTGTGTGTAACAGAGAGATAAATCTTGACTATTTAATTATGGTGTATTTTCTACAGTTCATGCCTTATATGAAATTTAACAAAAGAATATTTTCTGAAGTAAATTATTATCATTTCCCCAAACTTACAGCAAGTAGGCATTCTTGGCTGACAACTCCATAATCACTTCCAGAAGCTACTATAAAGTATCATGTGCAATATTAATACCAATGCCCACCTTACTAGCTTTGACAATGTATGTAATTGCTAAGATGTACAATTTAAATAACTTTTATTATGGTATTTAAATAAGAATAGCAACTTAATATTCAGTCCTCTTCAAAGGGTATATATAAAGTCACAGAGAGTATATTATCATTTGATTGCACTATTCTAAATAACTCCTTTTGCAACTTGTAAATACATTAGTAGTTTTGTATCAATTTTCAGTACTTTCAGAACTTTGCATTTTTATCATTGATTTTCACTTGTACCTCATAGTAAAACTAAAAAAACACCAAAACCCCAACCCATCCCAACCCAAAAATTAGACTTTTAATCCATAGAGTATTTTTGTCATGATTAATGACATCTTAAAGATGTTTTATTTAGGTCTAATTCCCTAAAACCTCTTTACAGAACTACAAGAACAAAAACCCAACCCAAACCAACCTCACGGTTAGAACTATTTCAGTCACTGTATTCCCTCACTGAGCTTCAATTTGCTGCTTTTAATAAATGTGACTCAAACCCACACACGAACAAATTGCACAGGACAAAGCGAGAAGGCAGTGAGCCAGAAAAGGTATATTGTCAGTTACTTAAAGCTGACATAGTCAGCTTTTCAGCAAGGCAAATAGGCACAAATTAAAAATTCAAGGTTATGCTGAACACAGCAATCCAAGCTATTTTGAAAAAACAGTTTGCATTTTTTAGCTAAAAATATCTCCTAATGCTCACCAAGTGTTGCAATACCTTTCCTCATATTTGTATTTTTGCTTATTTGACATCCCGAATGTATCAGTTTTCGTCAATAATTTCAGATACCACATACCATAAAAACAGTCTGTATATTCTACAAGGTGAATGAAAACCTGAAACAGCACAGATATGTAACATAACTACCTAACACCAACATTGTTTAGCCTAAATTTTTCCACTTAACATATGGGCTATTAAGAAGGCCCAACAAAATGTCCCATATGCAATTAGATTTCTAAGTAAGAATTCAACACATTGAACCTTCAAACAAATTCGTAGACGCCCAAATTTGTGAAAGACAACAATCTCTTAATATCACATTTCAAGGACCATATGACTTTTCAGGCTCTTGTCTTATTATTATTTCTATTAAAAAATTACTGAGTTGAAGCCCAAAACCAAAATTAAAGCATCATTCATTTTCAGCAAATAGAACAGACCAATTGTTCAGTATTTTGAAGATAGTAATTTAGATCTACCTCACCATATTACATCCTCTTTTTCCTGGGCATGCACTGGAGTAAAAAGAACTACTGAAAGAAAAGAAATAAAAAATCTACTTGATTTCAATGTTTATGCAATTACTGTAATAAATCAGTTTCTCAGATTCCTGGAAATCTTTTGTCAAGTAGGCTGCACTGGAGCTGCTAACACAACACATGCTGCCTGTGTTTGGCTTGCAAAGGCATTCAGTCCAGAATCCTGCAATGAGGGTGGATTGACATCTGTCAGCACCAAGAGATCCTCAGGCTACCTACTGACATTAGTATTGTAAGGAAGTAGCCAGCACACAATCCAAAAGGTAGTACTATAACGGTGAAAAGAAGAAAATTATGGGAATTGAGAATGCAGGAAATCCTGGTTTCTAGTTCCAGGGTACATGCTCCACATAACCTTCAACAAGAGGAATGTGAGTCTAAATGAAAGAAAACCAAAGCATACTGTGAAAACAAGACTAAAGCATGTGTGTAGAAAAATATAGCAATTTATAGCTTAAAGAGGCATTCATAAACGCCTATTATTTCAGGAATATATAAAAGACAATCAAAGACACAAATGTTACCTCAGGAATCAATGAAGTATGGCAAAATTTAACTAACATAAAGGCAAGAGCCAACAAGAAATACATTTCAAATTTAAGGTTAGTTTACTTACAAATCTAGCAAAAAGCTGGCAACTTCAGCATGTTAGAACACATTCAGTATTTCTCTGAGGAACTTGTTTACTTGTTCTTTCATACATCTCATTGATGGAGCACTCTTCTCCAGACTTTTTAAAAATTATTTTTTATTTTAATATACTTTTATGGAAAACATACGGAAGGGTCTACCAGGCCTCTTGTGCGGGGGGAAGGTAACGATGAAGCAGATGATGATGACATGGTAACCTTTCAAATTAGAGACAATTTAACTACGCACGGTTAATGCCTTGTAAGTACTTTTATTTCTAAACGACAAGCAAACACAGAAGTTATGGTTCAGAATTACAATCGCCTCTTCGCATTCAGCCTTGAACATAAGCACTCCCATGTCTCTTGGGAGTCAAGAGAAGCTATACACACACGCTTATCTTTCAAAGCTACGTGGTCTAGCGCGACTGATAACATAATAAACGCACGGACCGATAAAATCACGTGCGAATGATCGGCCGCCGCTCCCGCCGTCCCCC
>VZTD01003649.1:11571-58158 GCA_013397725.1 Rhagologus leucostigma
CGGGGCCGGGCCCAAGGTCACGCCGTGAGCTGCCGCGGGGACCGGCCGGGTCTCCTCCGAGCAGGAGGGCCGGCCCCGGGCGGCTGCGGTGGTACCTGTGCCTCGCTAGGGCTGGGCGCCGTGCCCCTGTCCTCGGTGCTCTCCTGCCGCCGCGGCTTCTCCTGGATAACGCCGCGGACTCGCTCCGGGAGCCTGAGCTGCTGGAGACCCGAGAGGCTGCGTCCGCAGCCTGGCGGCCAGAACCGCTCGGAGGAGACCCGATTTACTCGCCGGTAGAACCTACCGAGTCATGGAAACCAGGAAGGGCTCCGCACTCTGGAAGCGATGAATATATTTTCAAAGAAGAGTTGCTGAGTGACCTCTCTCTGAACTGGATGTTTGGCAGTGTTAAACGCGTCGCACAGTCGGGATGGGGCTGAGCCCACCCGGCGGGTGGGCCAGCAGGAGGCAGCGGGTTCTGTGTATGCCTGGAATAGAGCTCTGGCGCTTGTGGGAACAAAGCTCAGGATTGAAGCCTCCTGAATTGCGCTCTTGCACAAACAGAGCAGTGGTGAATGCCACCTTCAAATCTATATCTGGTGGTAGAGGTGCCAGTGCTTTTCATTGTGTGTTGTTTTGAGGGAGACAGAATGACTATGAAATTGCAAACTATAGTAATTGCTATCTGGGACCATCAGATTTATCTAGCAATCTGGGTGTGTTTTATTTTCAGTTCCATTGTTGACCAGCCTTAAGACCCTGTTTTAAGTGCCTCCCATATTTCTGTTTCCCAGAACATAATTCCCCAGCTTTTAAGACACAAACTAGGGAAGTATCTTTCCACCTGTATGCAAGCTCCATGTTGGTTATGGCAAATAAGGTAGCACATAATGAGTAACAACTTCATGACTTAAGTGAGGTGTATTTGTGTCAGTTGGAAACTCTGCAGTCTCTGAGGTGGTGGCCTATTAATCTGTTCCAGAAAGTGATAAGCTAAACAATTGCATAGGAAAATTTTGTGGCACTTAATTTATCCCTTTGCTTGAAAGAGAAGATTAGAATAAATATCCTCATGTTTCTCTAAATGTAGTAAGCAATCTGGGTGGGTGGCCAGGTTTTAAAATGCAGCATATGGATGCTCTTTAAAAAAAGGCTGCGTTTTGCCTTGAAGCTTCATTTTTAGGATGTGAAGCATAATGCGCTGTAAACAGCCAGTATTTATGAATGAATGTTCTGATTTTTTCATAGTTCCCACTCCTCTGCCAGAATTCTTTATTGGTAGCAATATGCTGCTATTGCAGCTTTCTGTCATAGATGCAGTCTCAGAGATGAAAGTAGGCTGCGAGAGTTGTGTGTGCTGAGACTGATGCATTGTGACGTGCTTCCAGTGGGAAAGCACAACCTGCTGCTAGTTTATCCCTCAAAGTAGAAAAAGTGACAGTTTTGTTTGCTAGATTTCTGACGTGGTTGAAACTACTTGAAATGGGACTGCCCGCTGGTGTACGCTCTGGGCCCTTTGCTGTGCTGCTTCTGTGCCTCGGGAGCACCAGGCTGCAGCCGTGCTGGCCGGGTGTTTTCATGTATCTGCATCTTGTCTTCCTGCTGCTGGCCAGCTGCAGTTCCTGACACGTCGTGTCCTCCTGAACTCAGCATGTTACAGATCCAGGTTTGAGTTCTTTTATGTGGGATCTGCCTAGCTTCACTGAAAATAAGGAGTCTGCTACATGCATGATGTTCCTATTCACTTACCATACTTTTGTCCCCTACTCACCTCCTCTCCAGCATCTGTTGACCCTTGTCATTGGCTGTTTGTACACCTACCCACTTAGCATCTGTCAGAATGGGTGTTTTGTTTTGATAGGTTCATAGTTTCATAAGTTTTAAAATGAGATCAGCTCTAAAAAGCATGTAAAAATAAAGTTTTAGACTAAATACAACATAGGATTGATGTTTCTCCTTCTTTTACTTTAAATGAAATTTGCAACAAGACTGTGTATTTTTTTTTAAGATGAGCTAGATTCTAACTAAATATCCAACGCAAAATTCTTTTTGCCTTTTCTCTCTGATAGCTCCACTTATTTTCAGTTGTATAACTGTGTCAGCATGCTAGTTCTCAATTTTGTGAGTCTTCTTTTAAATTTACTGGGAAGTGTTTTTAACCAGTCTTCCAAGCGTGGGTCTTGATGAAGTCACGTATGTGAGCTATCCCACTGAAACTGAACAGATCACCAACAGTGAGCAGATCATTATATACTTTCTCTTTGAACTTTGCTGTTTCTTTACATGTAAAATGAAGCAGAAGCAGATGACCTTGTCAAAAAAGTACATGAATTTGTTGGGCATAACTGGCAAGATGAACCCTTAGATGGTAGCCCAGCATTTGTGTACAAAATATGAAGGTACTACTTATATATTGCTAAGAGAGGTTGGATTATTTTAAAGATGACCTTCCAGAAGAGAAATCAGAGAAGGTCCATCCACATGGAGTGCCTAAAGCTGAAGACCTATCATGGTAGTGTCACACAAAACGCTTCCTCCCCTAGATGTACCGTGGTATTATGGATTTGTGACAGAGGGAACTTTCCCGTATTATCGTGGCTTTAAAAGTTTAAAGGAGATTGGCTAGGGTTTGTTGTGGAGATGGCCATTGAATGGCTGAGTCAACAGACTGAGACTCTTGAAGCAGGTCCTGCAATGGCTTGTTAGTACTCTTCTGTCCTGGCCGAGGTTTGCACTGTGGACGAGGTCTGGATTTTGCAGCTCCGGGGTCTCCCAGATGTAGTTTTGCACATCTTCTCAGCTCAGGCTGAAGAAGCTATGTAATGGCTGAAGACTTCATGACAACTCACTGAAAACCTTCCACTGCTGTCTGGCTATTTCCACAGTGTATTTCAGGAATATGAACTAATGTGGTATCCTGTAAATGTAGACATAATTTGTGGAATTTTTGGAACATCACTGTGGTGCCTGCTTTGAGGAAAATAAATGTAAAAGTACCAAATAACTTCTAAACTTCAAGAGACAGTATCGGAAAACTGGGAAATCAGTGGAGAGAAACTGAATCTTACTCTAGACTAATGATACAAATACAATGAACAGCAGCCCTCAGTTGGTATCTCTGTCAGTATTGTGAGCATTTTGCACCTGTCACTTGACCTAAATGCAGGCACAGACCATTCTGCAGTGAGTTTGGGCAGTCCTGAATGGACACAGCTTCCATCATATGGCCGGGATGTTTTGCATGGTCAGTCGCTTCATTTCACAAGCACTAATTCAGCAGTGTCTGCATCTGAGTCCTGCTGCCGAAGCTTTCTTTGGGTGCATGATGGAGCATACACTGTGGGCGTTCTTGAGAAGTGTCTCCTGGTAGGTTTGCCCCGTTAACTTGGTCCTTCTGCAGACCTGAGGGACCTACAGAAGGACAAATAGATGGTGCCCTGAATAAGTTGTTTTGTGAGATAGGCAGCCCACCTTAGATAAATCTGCATCTCTGGTATTTCGCATTGTGAATTCTGTCGATTCCCAGGAACTGAATGCAACATGATTTCTGAACCACACGAATCATCAAAAATTGTACCAAAGTTTTGGAGACAAGATTGTTACCAGATGACAAATCCTGGTTTGCATCTTCACAAAAACTGAGTAGTTACCAGATAAAGCATTTTTTGTATCACGCTATGTCTTGGTGCATTTCACTGTGCAGTGGGTATAGTCCTCTGGTGATTTTGGCTGCCAGAATGCATTCTGGAGTTGAAGTGTTTTCAGGCTGACTTGTCAGCTTTGTGTGAACCGTACCAGTGTATCATTTTGGCATGTTCAAAGAAATATTGTGAAACTTAGCTCATTTAAGTCAGACTTTTTGCATTTGGTAATAAGTAGAGGTGTGGATGTGTGTTTTGTGGATTTTTTTTCTCTCTTTACTGTTTACCTTTGGTGTACTGTTTGTAAGTTACAGCTGGTAAGTTCTTGTGGTAATTCACAGAGTTAATTAGCCAAGCTGTGCCTGACTGCATCTTCAATGCTTTTGGGGACTTTGATGTCCCTGTATGCAAGGCCAGGCAAAGTTTGGGTTTAGTGTTCATAGAGGAAAGGCCCAGCAATAAGTACAAACTTCAGGCTATTAAGATACTGTGTTGAAAGAAGCAGATTGGAATGTCGTTTTAGGTTTAATCTTACTAGCTTCTTGAAGATCTTAGCTTGTGTTAAATGGAGCAGCACAGATGAGGATCTTGGTTTCATACCCATTGCTTGCTTTTGGTGGGGCAGGAGAATGCTTTTTTTCTTCTCTCTGTCCTCAGCTGACCAGGGAAGTTAAAGGGACCTGAGTGTGTGTTTGGAGACAGAGCCACATGATTTGCCAGTGTTTTACCTTGAGTTCCCCTTACCTGTGCTTTTTGTGGCTTGCGATATATGTTGTGATGTGTGGAAGATTAAATCTGTTTTCTGAATAAGCAAATACATTCTTAAACAAGCACACTGTGCCACTTTTGATTACTTCAGTAATAATCCAGTGAGGACACAGAACTAAATCAGCACGCTCAGTGTACCCAGTAATAAAATTTATTTAAGATAATCAAGCTGAGGTTGAGGGGCTGACACTCGAAGTACTTCTGTAGATCTTGTATTAAGAAGACTTAAGATGGAGAATTTGTTTTCTGAGATCACAAGAAATATTTTTTGTCCAATGTGAGATTTGAGGATTTCCTTCTTTAGATTTTTCCATTGAATGGGAGTTGGTGGAGAAATGATGCATAATAGAAAGTATAAAATAATGTTGATTTCTGTCCAGACAAGTGTGAATCCTTGATGAGCTGTGTTTATTTTTAAGAAGCTGCTGAAGCTGCTGTTCCAATGTGCTGGAAAAACCTGACTAAAAAGTAAAATATGGTATGGCCCATTGAAACTAAACAGCTGAGTCTCTTCTGCGTGGTTTGCTGGTGCAAATGCTTGCGTTTGTCACTGTTGTTTTAAAGACTTAAGTTTGTTGTACAGAGTTGTCACCTAATTAGACTGGCCTCTGTGTCTCAGATCTTCCCAGTGCTGATGATGCTGCCTTGCATAGGACAATGAAAAATGGGACATGTGGAAGTGACCATATGGCTATCTATGTGGTTTCTTCTGTGTGATCTTTAGTTTCAGAGCACCTGGTCAGGCTGCTGCAGGGCACACCTGGGTAGCTTTTGGTCAGTCAGGTGCCTGTGCTAGTTAACATGTTCTGTTTCTCTTGCTGAAGCAGTTGTTGCAGCTCTGTCACATTTTTTACAAAAACAGAGGTGCTTGTGTTGATTCAGCTGAGTTAAACTGCTTGGATGACAATCTAAAAACAGAAAAAATGGGGCCTTTGCCATTTCGGATCTTTGTGAAAATCAAATAAAACTTTTCAGATTACAGATATCAGCAAAGATGAGGAAAAAAGATAATGGAATGTTTGGTTGGGAAGCATTGCCAGCATGCTCTATTGAGAAAAATAATTGTCACCTATGGGAAATAATCTTAATTATATTTCTTTCTGCTTTTTAAGAGATGAAATTGGATTAATACCCTGCCCTGAAGCCAGGTATAACCGGAGCCCTATTGTCCTGGTGGAAAACAAGCTTGGTGTGGAGAGCTGGTGTGTGAAGTTTCTTTTGCCATATGTCCACAATAAACTTCTCCTCTACAGACAAAGAAAACAGTGGCTGAACAAAGATGGTAAGTTCTGAGTTGGAGAAGAGTATATTGTGTGATTCTTAATGCATATTTTTTATTCATCTTAGAATCATTTAGTTTGGGAAAGAGCTTTAAGATCAGAGTCCAGCCATAAACCTGACACTGCCAAGTCCAGCACTAAACTGTGTTCCTAAGTGCTATGTTTACATGTCTTTTAAAATACCTATAGGGATGATGACTCCACCACTTCCTGGGCAGCCTGTTCCAATTTTGACAACACTTTTCAGTGAGGAAAGTTTTCCTCATATCCAACCTAAACCTCTCTTGGTGCAGCCCGAGACCATTTTCTCTCCTCCTGTTTTCTGTTACCTGTGAGAAGAGACTGACACTCACCTGGCTACAATCTCCTTTTAGGTAGCTGTAGAGAACAATAAGGTTTCCCCAAACCTCCTTTTCTTCAGGCTAAACACCTCCAGCTACTTCAGCTCCTCTTTATAAGAGTTGTGCTCCACTTGCCCTTCTCTGGACTCATTCCAGCACCTTGATGTCTCGATGAGTACATGGAGACGGTCACTGATGTGATCCTGTTGGCCACACAGTTGTGATCCAAGCCAGGATGGCCCTGGCCGTCTTGACCACCTGGGGACGCTGCTGGTTCAGGTTCAGCTGATTCTGGCCAACACCCCTGGGTCCTTTTCCACCAAGAATCTTTCCAGCCACTGTCGTCCACGCCTATAATGTTACATGGCGTTGTTGTGACCCAGGGGCAGGACCTATCAGAACCTCCTACAAGTGGCCCTGGCTCATTGATCCAGCCTGTCCAGATCCCCCTGCAGAGCCTTCCTACCCTCTAGCAGATCAGCACTCCCACCCAGCTTGGTGTAATCTGCAAACTGACTGAGGGTGTACTCAGTGCCCTTGTCTGGATCATTTACCCTTCTTAATGGCAGTTTAACCTGTTCTGGAGGAAATGATGGTTACTGAGGAGAGCAGAATTTGGATTGTGTGTCTTAACAGCTTAAACAAGTTGTAGGATCGTTTAGTTGAAAATGTAATTTCTGTCTCTCTTGCCCAAACTGGAAAGGTTAGAGAGAGACAACTTAGTTCAGTGAGTTATTTAGGGAAGTGATGTTAGTGGATACAGAAAGAATTTTCTCCTGTTTTCCTGAGTCAGAAGGAAAATGTGGTAGTGTATATATCTAAAGGAAGAAACGAGTACAGTGTTTCAGATGAAGAGGTACCACGAAGCATTAGTCCCTACAACTTGGTAATTGTAAAGTTTTATTTCCTTTCTCCTCTCTTTGTTTTGGTTTGGTTTTTAGTTTGTTTTAACTTGAATGAAAAATTCTGTGGTATATGTTCTTTAAAAAAATTCAAAATAAAGAATTATGAACAGATTTGACATAGGAGTATTTGACTGCTTATATGGTGTCCTGTTCAGAGTAAGAATGAAAAAGTAGTTTGTGAAATAAGTTTTTTTGTTTATTGTTGCAGTATCTTCTAAATAGCAGTGTAGGTCAGGGAGAGATATCTGGTCAGTAGCATCTCTCTTTTGATATCTGCTTTTCTCTTCTTTAGTATTTCATTGCTGTAGTCTGTTTCACTTTAAGTGGATGAAGCCAGGTGTGCACTGATCCTCATTAAAGTGCAGTGTGTGGCACAGTCAGATGGTGTTGGTCAAGTCTATAAATGTGCACTTGAGCTTCTTTTGCATTCAGGGATGATATGGAGAAAGAAGGTTGAGGTCTTTAGTGGATCTTGGAGTGGGAGCATTCTTAAGGCAGTGAGTGTTGCCTACTTTTGTCTGCCTGATGACGGGGTCTGGATCTGCTAAACACACTTTGATTTGTTAAACGCACTTTGATTCCTTATTACAAACGTGTGGATGCATAATGCAGGCATTTTGGAAAGAGTAGCATGAAGTGGCAGACAAGGCAGGTCATGACAAGGAGGAACGCATTCTCCTGGAGACATGGAGTCTTCCAGTGCTGGCTGTACACCTTGGGTGTGTTAGAGTAACTGTGCACTGGCTCGATCCTTAGAATTAATTACCGTGGCTTGATCCTTAGAATTAATTACCCTCCGAAAGAGTAGCTTAAAGAAGTTGAAGTGTTTTCGTGTGTTGCTGGGTATGACGGACCTGTTGATTGTATTTTATTTTTGTCTAACAGGTTTTTTGTGTGTGTTTGTGTCATTGTGTTTCCCACAGTCCTCCCAGAGGGTTGATATGTCATTGTGCGATTATCTAGGAAAAGTATTTTATGGACTTCGTAAATTTTACATTGCCCTTTATTTTTTATTTTCACATAATTTATTTTCTTTAATATTTTTTCTCATTGCAGACATCTTTAAAAGACTCTATTCCTAGGGAATGTGTATTGCTAACACAAGTAATTTCATTTGTTCTTGATCTTTGTGTTTTATGGTTAGACCTATTAAGACCATGATCTTTTTGATAACTGCCAAGCTGCTGCGGATTTATTCAGTTTTGATAGAAACTGGTGATTGTGACATCATTCCATATTTGAAATTTGTAATGTGGATGACTACAAAATTCAATAAAAAGAGCTTTAGTACAGGGAATAAAACTAATGTTGACTGAGACATAGCAAAATACAACTTCAGCATTTAAACAGTTGAACCTACTAGCAAAGGCAATCTTACCAACATCAGTGGTTCTCGTTGCAGTGCTTTTGGAGGTCTGAGGTAGGAGTTTGTGATGTGTATTGTTATTATGCTGCAGATCTCCAGCAGAGAGACTTCATTTTGGTCTCGAGTGTTACTGTAAAGTCTCACCATTGAAGTTTCCACACTGAGAGAAACTTCTTGTTTCAAGCCAAACTACAAACATTGAGATCTGTGTCATGTTTTTGTATGTCTGAAGATGGTCGGTAGCCATTACCTGTGTGCTAGCACCCTGCTGCAGTCACAGCAGTGCAGGTACTTTGTTGTGGTGACGCCCTGTGATGCCACAGGGATGATGTCTGAGGACCTCTGCTTCCCTCACGGGTGAAACCTTGCAGAACCCTTTCTCTCAAAATGCTGCTCAGGAAACTCTGTCAGTGAATACTGCAGTAGCATGAATTTTAGACTAGTGCCTCCAACTTCTTTGGCTTTCTTTTGAAAACAAAACTCCATTCTGCTTTGTCTCTTCATTTACAAATGTCAGTTTCAGATGTGTGAGAAGAGGTGATCTACAGCATTTTCTTGTCTCCTGAGGTTTTCTGTAACCACTGTAAAACACAATCGGGGCCTTAATGTTAATGACCTGTTTGTAAAGGAGTTTAGTATGTTTTACCATAATTAAGTTTCACATTTGATAGAAAGTTTTAGCAGAAACTGAACTGCAGTGGTGGAGAGAATGAAGGCGCAAGTCTTTCCCAGGTGGGCTTAGAGACTTGTCTCTAGTGTGTCGTAAGTATGTATTCTCTGTCAAGAGATGTTACGTTTTTCTCCTTACTATTTTTGAGGATTTGGCTCCATATTGCTTTTGTAGACAAAAGTGCATGCTTGGAATTTGGCTGGGTAGTTGTTTTCTTTTGCATCTAGTAAAGAGGTAGATTTGTCTATTACTGCTTCGGAACTCAGTTGTGTATTCTGTTGAAGCTTGTTATAAATGGTGATTGCAGATGTAGTCTCTAGTTACCTCTTCTGTCATGTTCGAGTCACTGTAAGCCATTTAAAATAGAACAGAGGAGAAAAACAGATTTAAGTGTCTGCTTTCAGATGTGGTGTCTGATATTTTTTCTGACAGGATTCTGGAAGAAGGAGGTGCTTTATAGTCATTCATTGATAGGTTAGTGACACAGGTGTTTAATTTAGTTACAGTTTCTTTTGGATACTTGGAATCCAGAATAATGAATGCTCCTCTTGCTATTATTTCAGTTTAGAAATTTGAATTTTACAATATGTTTTTATCCTTTCTCCAATATTTTTTAAATTTATGCATGCATACTATTTGTATTATGTCAAGATGGTTTTCTGAAATTGTCACAAACTGCTCCCAGAATATATAAAAAACTGGATACAGCCATATTTAAAAAGTGAGCTAAAACCATATTGTTTTATTTGTCATTTTGCAGTTGAGAGACTTTAATGCACGAAAGGATGTGTTCAGTGTGAGCACCTATAATGCTGTAGTTTGCATAGATGTATCTAGTAGAAAGTAATTTTAAATTGTAAATAAGATGTGTTGGGTTTTGTTACTGACACGGGGAAATAGCTGGCAACTGCTATCATTATGTCCCAGATATGTCATAAGACTTTCTACTGAAAAGTGGCTCAGAGGTTACTAAATTGTGTCATTTCACATCTCTGGCTCAGAATCTGCACTTCACGAATCTTCAACTGTTACTTACATCAAAGAACACTGACATGAAAGAACTGGGTATTACTTGGAGATCTTCCTTTTATCTGCATCTTTCCTTTGATAATGGTTAGGATGCAGTGAGCCTCTGTAATGGGAAAATGGACAAAATGTTAACAAGTTCTGTTTCAGTTGGACTTGATTGGGTGCTGTTGCAGACCTATGAGATTACCAGAATGGTCCTATTAATTGGAAATCAGGACTAAACAAACTGTATTGTTTTAAGTAGACTTTGAAAATCTTTCCTCAAAAGTATTCCAAAAACTGAAATAGGCTGTAATAAACTTTTGCTTGATATGTATATAACATGTACCGTGGTAGTGCCTAATAATTACTAAAACCATTATTGCGGGTAAAATGGAAAATGTACATGAAACAATCACAGCTCACAATTTTTACTATTCCTCCTTATAAAACGGATATTTTGTTAAATGTTGCCAAACTAATTTTTGAATGTAAAATTGAAACAGTAGCCGCAAAACACTTAGCAGATGTTTAATTTTATGTATGTTCAATTTTGTGTATGTGAGTAATCCTGGTTATTTGAATTGGAATAGTCAGCTGCATAAAATTAAATGGATGTTGAAATACTTTGCTGGTTCAGGAATTGGGTAAACCAAGGAAACATATTTGTTCATTCAGGCAGCAAATTAGGAAGAAGCTTTGCGCACATGAGAAATATTTATTCCTTGGCAGCAAAGAGGGGTCTGACTAAAACTTGTGAAAATAGAAAGTTAAATTTGTTCCTTGAGACAGTTTACAAAACATCACAGCTTAGTACAGGCAATAGTACACGAAAGAATTCCGCACCACGCCCCCCATCACCCCTTGCATTATATGATGGCTTAGCATGTTCCTCATAAGGAAGAACATCATGGAAAACACAGAATTTCTTTGTTGGACATAAATGATCAATCAGTCACCCAGTAATACATGAAGGTGTTTCACTTTTTGACCCGCTTAAGTACTGAGTTGTGTTTCAAAGATACATGAAGCTGTGTCACTTTGCATTTTGAATTAATTTATGTCCCTTTACTGTTGGATTGTGTCAATAACTTCTTAACAGTTCATTTTACAGTCACATTAACTGCACCAACCAGAGATCTGTTTCCATAAGTACCATCTTTTTCTTTTTCCTTCAAGTAATTTTGTACCTCTTATTTGCTGGAAATCACCTGAAGTACAATCTAATTAGTATGTTAAATGCGGGGTGATTAGGAGAGACTGTAGCCAAATTTAATTGACAATGAAAGCTTGGATAGTTACATTCAGTTTTTATGACATAGTTAAAAATAAGGATAATACATAAATCTACAGTGTACAGTGCTTAAATGCAGGGATGCAAAAAAATGTTTTGGGTTTTGCTTGGGGTTTTTTATTGAATTAGTCTTAAAACTTCAATCTGAAGCACTTCACAATGTATTTAAAGCATTTCCTGTACAGTTCAATAGGGAGTACTTTTGTAATTCTAATTCATAGCTGTGGTGTTTCATTTTTTAGCTACAGGTTTTTTATAGTGTGTGTATTTTTTGTGAAAGTATGGTATATGGCAGCCATCTGCAGCTCAGATTTGTACTAAAATAGTAGGATATATTTTTACTTCTCTGTAGTATTTAAAAATCTTCGGATCTTCTTTGAAGAATTCTCTGCTTCTCATATGTAGTGTCTGTGCAGTTAAAATCACTGAATACTCAAGGATTTTATGTAACGATCTTTCCTTGCTGAGGGCATGCTCAGTTCATTATTTTAAATAATGGAAAGGGAGAATATAGCAGATCTTGCTCCCTCTTAAATTAAGCTAGCATTTCTTCTGGAATGAGACAGGGCAATATTTTACAGAGGTGGTCATCCACAGGTACAGCAGGCCGTAGCAGAGGACCTTTGAGGAATGAGAGGGAGTAAGGAACTGCAGAGAGATCAGTGCTGTGTGCAGATCATTACTAACATTAATGTCTCTTGTTCCATCATTTTAGAGCTGATAGATATCACGTGTACCCTGCTGCTGCTGAACCCCGACTTCACCACTGCTTGGAATGTGAGGTATGTTGCACTCAGAAAATGCCATCAGAAAGACCTGGGCCTTACATGAGTCAGCTTACATGAGTCAGCGGAAAGCTTTTTCAGGTACTAGTGACACAGCAAGAACTTGTCAGCTGAGAAGTACTGAAGGAATGTTAAAAATCTCTTCTTTCCTGTATATTGCAGATAGTTCAAGACTGCCCTTCTTTGGTTTTTGTTGGTTTTTTTTTTTTGTTTGGGGTTTTTTGTTTCTAGTTTTTTTTTGTTTGTTTGGGTGTTTTTTTTTTTTTGGTGGGGGTTTTTGGGGTTTTTTTTGTAGCGCAAGCTAAAGATTACGGTGCATATGAAGGCACATGTTTGCACCACATTTTCGGTGTGTGTGAGTCCCACTGAACTACCATTCCTCTTTCCTCCTGCATTTATGAGGGTAATGCTCAACTGATGTCTGCTGTGTGGATCCACTGTTTTAATTTTTACCCCTCTGTGAGTTCTTTTGAAGTTCCAGCTCAGTTTGCTGCCACTACCAGTTCAGGCTATCACAGCTGAGTAGACCTCTGTAGTTACACTGCAAGAGAAGGGGGAATGTGTCTACCCTTTATTTCAAACACACTTCCCTCCTCCCCTCTCCTTTTTTGTACCTGTTGGGTTTAGTATAGTTTCATCATTGGTCAAGATGCAGAACTTGTCCAGGAGGCATGATGGAGGAGGAGCAGGAATTTACCTTCTTGCTCTTCAGGAAGTGCAGAAACAACAGTTCCTTACAACTTTGTAATCTTATGACGTTTCTGTAAATCTCAAAGTTGAAGGAATATTCTCTTTCTGCTGCCTAGGTAAGATTGCAGACAGTCTTAAAGCTATAGTTTCAGGAGGGCTGGAGGGCTGACAAAATTGTGATAGTCTCTGGGAATGCATTCATGGAAAACAGGACTTCTGTAGTTAAGGCACACTGTTGCAGTTGGTGCATTAACAAAATGACCTAGAAAGATGATGGCTGCGTGTAGTTGTCAGCCCTAGTTATGCCAAATCCAGCTTTTTCTTTTTTCTTGTTTCACTGCTGAAGTAGTTCTGAAGGATTCTGCTGTGATCTCTATTTTTCTAGCATCTCAGGTCTAAAAAAGGGGGATGAATGTGATAGCAAAGGGTTTACTGTCATGAATATGTATAGCTTGAGTAGCTTTCAAGTGATAAAATGGAATTAGGAGCTTGTGTAAGTACAAGACGTTACAGTAATCTAATCTTATGGTACTTATAATTGATTTTTGGTTTATGTTTTGTGGAATTTTTTTTATTGCAGATGGATTCGTCCTTATCAGTCTGGCTTTTTTTCTGCCTGACAGCTGAAAGAGTTAGCTTTTATGTGCATGGGAAGAGTAGTTCAAAGTTGTAAGTGGAATTAAAAACGTTAGGAAATATGGATGAGGATTGTTTTCTCTTTTATGATGTTTATGCTTTACCGAAATATACAAATTACTGCAGAAGGTGGCCTTACTCCCCGAATTCCTGACTAGTGATCTACCACTCAGTCTGTCTTTGAAGCTCTGTTTAGCATCCAGAGAGAAGTTCTTGTTATACAAGCCAGTCGATCTCTGTGGAGGTTACCACTGAGCCTGCTCTGGCCAAGGAACTGCTTTGCTGAATCTGACCCTGTATTGTTTCAGGCTCCTGCTGGGAGTTGGCTCTTTTTAAGGGTAGGCACTTTTGTTATGTTGACATACATTTCAGCTTCTCTGTGAAATTACAGGTCAAGCTAGCCAGATGTGTGGCATGATCAGTCACAGAGTAGAGGACAGATTGTGTTCTGTTCAGATGCTTATGGTAAATCCTTATCCTGAGGTAGTCCGAGCTGAGAACTAATTGTATGAGATCTGCACTCTGCTTGCAGAACATGATGGATCTGTTGTGGGATGATTGGTTTCTTGTTGCTCAGAGGATGTTTGTCATGCCAGGTTCATCTTGCGTTCTCCATGCACAAATACGCTGCTTTATTTTAAGGGAAAAAAGGCATCATAGACTCTAAGTAGCCTGAAAAATAAAAAATGTTCTAGTTGTTTACTAAATAGCAGCCCTGCACACAGAGTGTTTCTTATAATTTATTGACTCTTTCATTTTAGACGGGGATGATCCCTTTTTTGTGTGTTGAATTGTGCTGAGAGCTTCAGAGGTAGTGGTTGACTCAGTAGCACTGAACTTGAAGATAGAGGAAGAGAGAAAAAAGGAAATCTCTTCCTAGGAAAGGGCACAGGACTTTGCAGAGCCAAGTCAGAAGACTGAAACGGTATTGTGGAAGACAAATGAGCTTTTCAGCTCAGCTGACAGTCAGAGAAAGTCGTATCTGGTTAATGAAGCACAGGAGAACATAGAACTTAAAGCATGTTATCTAGGCTAGCTGGTCTACTTTGATTTCAGAGCTGTTCTGAACAATTGTAATGTGCCTACTACATAGGTTTGTTGTTTATTTATTTATTTAAATCAGAAGTGACTGGGAAGTTACAGAAGGGCAGGGACTATAACCTAAACCCTGAGACCTGAGCAAGAGGTAATTGTATGGCAGAGGAAGACATGCTAAAGAATAGGAGATGTGTCACTTCCTAGAAATGAGAGAGAAACCCCTGTTACACTGGATGGGATAAGGGATATCTACAGCTGTTAATCCTAAATTCAGTTAGCCTGTGTTTTTAGAAGTTGAAAAGTCTTGTAGGTTAAAATGACCAAAATTTTTATGTAAGTGATTGTAAAGGAATTCTCATAAATGCCTTTGTTCTTCCTGTTGTACTTCCTGGCATGTACAATTGATCAAAAGACATTAGGTAACAAGACTCTCTGAAAAGTCAAACGCTTTGCTATCAGATATGAATGACTTCGAAGGTGTTAGCATAAGGCAAGTCAAAATGATTCCAAATTATCTTTTATGGGACCTATAATCCTTAAGGCTGAAACAGTACCTGTGATCCACATGGCAAGGAAGTGAGCTAGAAGTTGTATATCTCAAGTTGGATGTTAGCTGAAAGAGCTTAGAAGAGGTTTATGTGGGAGCATATGGTACTTCAGTCGTACTTGTGCTTGCGGTGCTTAGTGAATGGGAGACTCTCTCATTTGAAAATAAATACAGCTAAAAACAGCTTTTCTACTACAGCAGTGAAGGTGGATCTTGTCTGTACTGTTCCTCAACTTTGCAAAAGAGGAAGTTTACTTTAAGAGTGTGTAAGTGTGAGCCTGTTTTTTTAAGTGAATGTTTTAATATAGAAAGAGCAATTTCTTCACTGAAAGTTTAGGTTTTGGGAGGTAGGTGGCCTGGTAATCTAAATCTTTGTTGATTATGTACTTGTATTTGTTTTAAGTATCAGACTGATCTTGGCTGTGTTTTCATTCTGTGTGTGTGATAAGTAATTTTTACCAAAACGTCACGTTTTGCATTGCAGTAATGAGGCAATTATTCCACCTGCTCCAGTGCTGACCCTGAATCTTTTTTTCGTCTGCTTTCCAAAAGTGAGTGCACTGGCACAGAACGGTCTGGTCAGTCTGCCACTTCTGGTTGGTATACCTGAACTGACTGTTAAAAACAGGCTAAAAGCATCCAATATGAAGCATGCTGGAACTCGGTTGAGATAAAAATAAATGTCCCAGTAGCTATCAGAAGCAAAGCTTCTGATAAGGATTTATACATTTCCCCACTCTGCTTCAATTTTAAATAATATTTGCTCGCTGTGTTGCAGCCATTAGCTTCTGAGTGGTTGTAAGATTCAATTACAGCAACACAAAGCCAAAGTACCAGATGGAGTCAGTTTCCTACTGAAAACTACCAAGTCAGACAGAAAATACGTACTCACAGAAAGGAAGTATGTCAATTTGTTTGTGAGACTCAGCCATAACTTTAGGACAGCATTATGTGTTCTGTGACAGACTGCAGAGAAGTTTTGCCTTCTTATTTGATAGCAGATCTTTCCAGAATGTATTTCCTCCCATCCCACTGGGGTCTTTTGGTCAGAAAGTTGATAATCTGCTCCTCATTTCCTGGAGCCATGCCCATCATGATGAATCAGAAATTATTACAAAAACCAAACCAAAACCCAAACCCATGCCAAAATTGCTTCTGCTTCTTTCACTCTTAGTTTTCAGTTGTGACTGCTGCAGGTTCTGGGAAATGTGTGTTTTCTTTCTGCAGATGGTAACTTTGGAAGTTACTGTGTGTTTACTTCAAAGCTGCTACCTACTAGATTGGAGAATAGGATGTGAAGAATAGTGCCCTTGAAGTAACCAGAGATGGGGTGATGTCTACAAACATGCTCAGGACAGGCAGTAAGACTTAAAAAGCTAGAAAGAAGAGGGTGAGGGGCAGGGAATTCTACAAAGAAGGTGAGAAGGCCAAGTACAGATTTTCATTTTGCTCTGTCTGTTGGAAGTACTTTGGGAAGGGTTGTGTTGGAGGAACATTAAGTTTTGTCAGGGTAAACTTGTTTCTTTTTAACCAAAGATTGTTTTACATTTAAGTTAACTCAGGAATTTCAGCCTTTTTGTTAAGTTTGTAAAACAGTCTACAAACAGAGAATATTTCTCTTTTCTTTATAAATTTAGGGACTCTTTACACTATATCTTGAACAGTATTTAAAAACTAAAAGTAAGTGTGGAGGAGTGCTATGTGTAAGAGTATTTTCAGATGTACACAATGATCCAAGCGCTTAATTTCAAGAAGGGATGTTTATTCGTGTATGTAAACCTACTGGTAGTTGACTCAGTGATTTCTGGGTAGGTTTGAGAACTAATGGTTTGTACGTGTTCAGATTAAGATTAAGTTCTTTGTGCACGTATTTATAGTACAGTAGAATGGATTAATGCACTAAAGGGTTTTTAAACTCTTGTAGTTTGACAGTGAAGTTCTGTTATGATACGAAGGAAATGCCATGCAATTTGTTATTGGGATTTGTGTTCTGTTTTCAGGTTACCACTTTCATTCACACAGATTTATTTTATCTTTTGTAGGAAAGAATTAATACTGTCTGGCACTTTAAATCCACTTAAAGATTTGCATCTTGGAAAACTGGCGTTAACCAAGTTTCCAAAGAGTCCAGAAACATGGATTCATAGGTTGGTTTCCCTTGCCTTCTATTGACTCCTCAAAAATTTTTCCTAGGGTTTTTCGTTTCCTGTTCTTGGGTTAAGGAGAGTCGTAGATGCAGGAGGATTTCTTTGAACCAGTCATTGCAGAATACTGTGCTTTGGCTTTTGAAGCTACATTGTCTATATTCTACACTTAGAACTGAAATCATATGCATGTTTTCTGCTGCATACTTTTTAAATAAAGTTTGGAGGTAGGATAAATTTCCTTAGAGATTTATCATGTCTTGCAGCACCTAAAATTATCTGCCTGAAAATTCTGATTCCATCAATAGTAAGTATTTGAGCACTGTAGGTTTATCCTTTCCCTCCATCTTACTACTATATTGTCTACAAGCATTTCAGAAAGCAAAGACTCTGTTAAAGCCAATATTTATAACCAAAGCTGTGTTATTTTCCATTTCAATACTGGTCTTTTTGGTTTGGTGAATTTATTTTTATAATTTGTAACTTAAGCCAAATCGATCAGTCACCACTAGTGTATATTAAAATAACAGATTGCACGTTTGGAAAATTTAACTCCAGGATTGTTCAAATGCACAAGACTAACCATCTCAGTCATGACTGACCATAAAACGCCTGTAGTATAGCCAAGTGAAGTACAGACCCAAAGTGCTCAACTTTAAAAAAGAAAAGCAAAAAACTTCGTATGTGTGTGATCTTTTTTCATTATAGAAATAAAAAGATAGGTTATCCTTTTATAGACAGCCCGAAAGAGATTTAAGTATAACACATTAGGAAGCAGTTTGCAATGTTTGTGTTTAACATGTCCAGCATTAGGGCAGCTGTAAAGTTGATACTGCATTAGGGGGTTCATACTCTATAAAGAACATAACAAAACTTACTGACTACATGAGAATTTTTGGAAGGGGAAGTTGTTGGTAAACTCTTCTTTGTCAGTGCATGCATGAGCTTAAAATTCTCAAAGTAAACCTAGAAAGCAATTCATGGAATGTTCCAAGGAGTTTCATTGATACAGCAGTAACATTGATACAGCAACAACGAATTTCTGCAGCATGGGTTTTTAATTTTGATGTTCAACTTCTTTTCATCATCCTCATGCTGCTGACTTGTGGCTTTGAGGCAAAACTATGTAGTTATAATGGGAAAAAAAATCCTGCAGTTTATCGTAGTTTACATTTTCTACATGGTAACTAACACTGGAAAAATAAGATTTTTTGCATTTTAATAGTTCTGAATCTGGTGCCATCCATATAATTGTGATGATCAATATGCTTTTATCAAATAAGTCAGAATGCTAGGTTCTTTATATTTATTTATATTTTAGAAATAATAAAAAATTCTGTCTATAATTTCCATGCAAACTTAATTTAGGAGTATTTTAATAGTGTCATAATTTGTTGTTCTTTCTCTTATTTGCCTACATCAGAAAAGTATATTTGTGGATGACTGTAAAAATGTTTAGCTTGGATTTTGGTATGCTGACTATGATTGATACATGTTAGAAAATAAGTTTCACAAAAATATTTTTCTGCATCAACATAATGATTAATTTGGGGTTTTCTGTTCCCCCATGGTATTAAATCTCAGACAGAAGATGGAAAAACCTGTAATGGGGCTACAAATAAAATTCAGTATAACATATCCAAATTGTTTTTTCTTATACATGGCAGATACACTCACTAAAGATGTCAAAATACCTGTAATTCATTTTGTCAGATGACCTCCTGCTATATATTTTGGGGGGTTCAGCTATATCTTGTGCATGTACAGTCAGTATATCTATTGATTGTGCAGTTGTCACTTAACTTAAACAGTTGTCGTTTGTTTGTAGTAATTCCATGAACTGTAAAAGCAATAGGAACGAAAGTGAAAGTGACTCCAAATTAGTTGGAAGAAATTTTGCTTAAAACCCAAGTAATACCATGGTATTCAATAGGTTCCAAAAATAAATTTCAAGTCTTCTGAGGTTGTGATTGCATTGTCTAGAAAGTAGCTCTAATGTAATTTTATATCTTTCATGATGTTGTGTAGCCACAGAGACCATAAAGTCTGTATTTTTTCCACTCTGTCTTGCATATATAATCTATCAGAATTCCTTATTTTATAAAACATGCTCATTTTAAGAAACTGACATAATTACAGAGTTGAAATAATTAATCTTTATGGTTTTACTCAGAAGTTGATGTTAATGAAATAATACATATCTTTTGTTAAAAGAGTGACGATGCTCATTGAGTTTTTTGCCTAGACTATTTTTGAATTTTCCATTTCTTGCATACCTGTGGACTGAAGTAAAAAAATACTGAAAGGTGATGTTTAGATCAAAGACGTTTTTAAAAATCAAACATTAAGTCTTCAAGATTACCACATTTCCTAAAATACTGTCATACAACAGTCAGAGCATGGTTTGCTTGGCTGTACATCTTTATTTAAAACACATGGTGTATAGGAAGAAAGTGCTCATACACTGCTTGTAATTTTCTGCTGAGAGTTTTTAAAATTACATTTTATAAATTATCTTTAATATTGTCTTCCAGTACTTTGTCTTTTTTTGATAACTGAGAGGAAAAGATACAATGTGTAAAACCCACCAGTGAACAAGTATATTATGTTTTCAAATGAGAGAAAAACCAGCTTAAGTAACCATTTTTTCTAGTACAGTTGTTGAGTTACCTATTTTTTTATATATGTATATATATAATTTTATATATGGCTTGTAAAATAGAATTCTCTCTTTAAAGAAAATGAATTTATTGCTTCTATTTTATTTATTGATTTCTTTTAACCAAGAGTGACGCTTTTCTGAAAATAGCAATTCATTGTTTTTGGAACTGATGTGAGCCAGTACAAAACAGGATAACCTCTGTGTCTCAGACCAGAGCACGTCCATCTCTCCAGAGCATTCCACGCTGGACCTTTGCAATTCCATTATCATGGGCTGCTCTGTGGAAGTTTTTTCTGTAATCCATTTTTGTAGGACCCTTTTGTGTACGGACTGCAGATACAGCATTGAGGTTGCCTCTAAAAGTACTACTGTCCAGAGTAAAATAAAACCCCAAAACATCTAGGAATCTGTGCTTATCTCAGACACATGAAATCAAATATGTGTAATTCATCAGTAAAAACATTTATTTTGCTTATACCTATAGCCCTTGAAATCATAAGCCCTTTGGACTTTGCTGCTGCTGGTGATATACAGAAAGAAATTTGAATTGCAGTGTGCAGTACTGCCAGATGTAAAAGATACTAAGCAGAGTGAATTTTTTATTAAATCACTTTCTTCTGTCTCACTTTGGATACTTCATTTTAGTGCTATGCAAGACTTTGAAAGAGGAGCTCATTAGAAATTTCATGCACGCAGTGCTTGCACTCTTTCATAAATTTGCTGTTTCCTTCTGTTTTATTTTAGTATGCTGTAAGTAGCCATGAGCACTTAGCGTGAGCAAACTGGTACAGCTGTGTTGGAGTGTGATGTTCGTGTCACAGCTTTTTGAATGGCAAGTGTTCAGATGGTTGTTTACTATTCACTCATTACCTAGCTCCAGTAGAATAGAAATACTGGAAAGATTTGATTTATGCGAATGAAAAACTATTTTTTTTCTCTAAAAGTTGCTCTCTCACCATTAACACTTTACATCGTTTAACCAGACGATGGGTGCTGCAACAACTAATTCAGGAAAACTCCTTGCCCAGTCTTGCAACTAAAGGAAACTTGGGAGCAGCACCCGTGGAGAGAATTCACCGGCTAGTGCAGGAGGAAATGAATGTCTGCTCTGAAGCTGCTGGGAGGTATCCAAGCAACTACAATGCCTGGTCCCATCGCATCTGGGTTTTACAGCATTTGGCAAAGCTCGCTGTCAAGGTATAATACAATAGTGAATAAATTATTAAATTTTCTTGTCTAGAAAACCCAAATACCAGTTTGCTAAGCAGATTGTATAGCATGAATGAAGAGTATCAAGTGAAGTTATCACAGGTAGCTAAGAATGTTTTAAGAGAGTGGGCAAAATACTGCAGTGAGTATGTTTTGCATTTTTCTTGCCAGTGTAAGCAGGTTCTGCTCAGCAGAAATAACACACATTTTTCTTGCCTGTGAACAAAGTTGAGTTTCTCTCTTACTACTTGGTGCTAATGTATGTGTGGGAAGAGTATAGATGGGACTACGTGAGCCGAAGTAAGGAACGGGCAACTCTAAGTAATTCTTCCAGCTCTAGTCTTGAAATTCGTAGTAAAGAAAAAAGGTAATATGTAACAGGTATTATTTTGATCATGTAATATCATTGCTTTCTTACCCTTGTTCAGCTTACCTGTGGCTTCAGAATACTGAAGGACCACGTAAAGGCAGCAGGAATTTTGGAAAAAGTGTAGTAGTGCTTGAAAATAATTTCTTCAGCTCCAGCAGTATTTTTTGACAGCATTTGCACTGGGAGCTGATTAAACTATTTCAGGGACAGCAGGGACACTTTATGCAGTGTTGAATATTTTTCATCTATAACATTAAGGCCTGCAGCAAATTGAATTAGTTAAAGTGACATGATCTAAAATGATATAGGCAATTTTGTAATACTTTGTTTTCTAAGTTGTTAGGTGAATTCTTTGTGAATATTAGGCTGATAATATGCATTATTCACTTTTAACAGCAGCTGCTGCATTTTGCCACGTGAGGTGGTAAGGGAGGAATTTACAGGACATTGTTGAGTCAATATAGCCATTATTTTTATGTCCGTTGCAGAGACAGGGAAGAATTTGGACTCGTCTGCCTAGGAAGTTTATATGAAAAGGTAGTTTTCAGAAAACTCAGAAGAATTGCAGGATTGAGATAGATCAGAGGTTAGAAGTTAGGGTTAGAGGCCTATATTAATAGAAAACAGGAACTTAAATATCTTTACTACCTTACTAAAAGATGAGGGAAGTTAGCACTCTTGAAGAAAATTCAAGTCATTTTATTCCTTAAAACAAACAAATAGCTAAAACATGTTCTAAACAGCTCCATGTCCATTATGCTGGTAACAGTAGTCTGAGGATCAGGATAACAGCTTGAGTGCTTTTTGCACTTGCTACTCCTTATTAATTAAAGAGAAATAATTACATTGTAATAGAAATAACTCTTTGCAGAACCGGAATTATTCTGGTGAGTTTATTTGTTGTCAGTTGTGAGTGCTTTTTGTGACGAATCAC
Source organism: Rhagologus leucostigma (assembly GCA_013397725.1). NCBI lineage: Eukaryota > Metazoa > Chordata > Aves > Passeriformes > Rhagologus > Rhagologus leucostigma. Next base: position 33,839 of record VZTD01003649.1, read on the forward strand.
AAACATGGCTATGAAGGAAGTATTTTAAATTTGTTTGATCGTTCCAATGTCCATTTGCTTTGCCTGCCATCCCAGTCCCCCTCCTGATCTATTTTTTTAGAATGAAGACTATGGAAGTGGTACTTTTGTCTAGAGTTGTCCATCTGATTTCTGTTACCTCTTGCAAAATTTAGCTGGTGCTGTTGTTCCTTCACCAATGTGTTTAACCTGTTGGCTCTAGGTTTTTTTCATGACACCACCAATGCATCTCTTCAGATGGCCTAGCAGAAGGTGTTTGGGATACGGGAAGATTAGGAAAAAGTGTGGAACATGAAAGACAGCAAGAAACTTGAGATAAAATTTGTGTCTAGGTAACTTTAAGAGGCAGAAATATACATTGATTATTTGCAAGATGTGATGCAAGGAAAAAAGCAAATAAGAAGGAGAGCAGGGAAAAAGCAGACATTACAGATTTTCACAAAAATCTGCAGGTTCATAGAATCACAAAAGGGTTTGGCTTGGTAGGGACTTCCATCTCGTTCCAACCACTCTGCCATGTGCAAGGGTGCCACTCACTAGATGAGGTTGCTCAGGGCCTCATCCAGCCTGGCCTTGAATACTTCAGTGGATGGGGCATCCACAGCCTCTCTTGGGCAACCTGTTTCAGTGCCTTACCACCCTCACAATAAAGAATTTCTTCCTAATTTCTCGTCTAAAGCTGCCCTCTTTCATTAACCATTACCCCTGGTTCACTTACTGTCTACTCACATGAAGAGTCCCTCTTCCTCCTTTTTGTAAGTCCCCTTAAGGTACTGACAGGCCACAGTGAGGTCACCCCGGAGCCTTTCTTCTCCAGGCTGAACAAGCCCAGCTTTCTCAGCCTGTCCTAAGAGGAGAGGTGCTCCAGTCCTTGGAGCATCTTTGTCACCCTTCTCTGGACCTGCTCCAACAGGTTCACATCCTTATGCTGGTGACCCTAAAGGTGAATGCAACATTCCAGGTGGGGTCTCACCAGAGTGGAGCTGAGGGGCAAAATCCCCTCTCAGCTTGCTGGCCATGGTGCTTTTGATGCAGCCCAGGATGCAGTTGGTTTTCTGGGCTGCAAGTGGGCGTTGCTGGCTCTTGTCCAACTTTTCATCCATGAGAACACCCAAGTCCTTTTCTGCAGGACTGTTCTCATTCAGTTCCAGTCTGTGCTCATGTCTGGGATTACTCCAGCCTGGGTGCAGCACGTGGCACTTGGATTTTTTGGACTCAGCAGCCCATTTCTCAAGTTTGTCCGTATCTCCCTGTCTACCATCCCATCCTTCTGTTGTGTCAACTGCACAGCTCAGCGTTGTGTCATCTGCAAATGTGCTGAAGGTGCACTTAATCCTGCTGCATGTGTTCTTGATGAAGATGCTCAACAGCAGCAGTCCCAAGGCAGAACCCTGAGGGACTCATCACCAGTCTCCGTCTGGACATGTATCACAGAGCCATCTCTGGTTGCGTCTATCCAGCCAATTCCTTACCCACTGAGTACACCTTCCATCAAATCCATCTGTCTCAAGTTTGGAGATATGGATGTCGTGTGGAACCCATACTGAATGCTTTACACACTTAGATAGATGACATCTGTTGGTCTTCTCTTGTTGACCACTGCTATCACTGTCATAGAAGGTCACCAGATTGTCAGGCACAATTGCTGGCTGCCTTGTGTCACCTCCTTGTCTTGTATGTGCCTTAGCATATCTTGTGGGAGGATGTCCACCTCGATCTTGCCAGGCACAGAGGTGGGACTTACCAGTCTCCAGTTCCCTGGCTCTTCCTTTCCCCCCTTTTTAAAAATAGGAGCAATGTTTCCCTTTTTCCAGTCACTGAGGACTTCCCCTGACTGCCCTGAATTCAGATATGATGGACAGTGGCTTAGCAACATCAACCAGTTGCCTCAGAACTATGTAATGTGGATCTTCAGATCCCACATACTTGTGGCTGTTCAGCTTCCTCAGGTGGTTCTGCATGTGCTCTTTGCTTGTAGTGGGAGGGATTTCATTTCCCCCACACAAATCTAGAGGATCAGGAACTTGAGAGAAGTGAGAGGCCTGACTGCCAGTGAAGACTGAGATGAAGAACTCAGTAAAAGTTCTTCATCCTTCTCTGTATCAGTCGCCACCAATTCACCCTTCTTGCTTATCAGGGAGCATACGCTCTCCTTGGTCTTTTTTTTCTGACCTGTGTACTTACACAATCCCTTCTTCTTCTTTACCTTTTGCCAAGTCCTGTTCCAGCTTTGCCTTGGCTTTCCTGACCCCATCCCTACACATTCTGTATGGGTTGTTTACTTGCTTGGTGTCTCATGTTGCACCTTCAGCAATTTCTGTGTTTGAATATCTGAAAAGTATGATAAATTTCACTGAGATGGAACCATACTGAAAAATTGGCAGATAAAACAGTCATTGATTCCACGGCTATTTAGTTCTTGCAAGGTTGCCTGAAATGAAGGAGTGCCTGTATTACTTAGAGCCGTATTTCTGCTGTAATACAAACTTGGCCTGCAGTTAGAAGTGTACAAGAAAGCAGAGGCCCAGAAACATAAATTGTGTGTTGTATTATAATTTAAATACGACTTCTCAAAACAGGTTTATCATTAATGAAGCTGTTGGCCTGCTTTGGAGGATTTCAAGAGGTAGGCTGTTTAATAGGATTTTAATTTTTTTTTCCTGTTATTTGATAATCCTAATGGTACTGCAGACTGAATCTCAGCTCAAGCTCTGGGAAGAAGATTTAAAGTGCTAGAGGAGAAGGTTTTGGCCCAGTTTCTCATAAGGATATAGGTGTTTCTTTCTTATGCTAGACAGTCAGAAACATTATCTTCTTTCAATATATAAATTTCAATTTGTTCTAGCTGCAGAATTTGAATGGCAATAGCAAGTTTACGTAGTGTTTGAATAGCTTTCATTAATACCGGTCAAGGATTTGTCAAGAATAGGTTGTTTGAAACTAATCTAATCTTTCTGATACTGGAGTACTTGCCTTGGAAAGCCCAATTTGAGCTTTCTCACGTGACTGTACAGTCAGTTAGTGGAATTAGATCATAGGCTCCAGATACCTACTAAAAGGTGGGTGCATAATTAGTTAGAGAACCAGGGTAAGAGAATGGTAGGGGTATAGTCTTAAAATTCACACACACTGTGTTGTTTCAGTGAAATTGTGCAGGTAGAAAAATAGGATGTAGTTCAGCAAGGATTGACAAACTTTTTTGTTTGCTTTAGATGGGAATACTCAATTTCATAACTACAGGATGGAGATTGATCAGACCCTACAGTAAAACAAGCAAGCAAACAAGTGGTGGGGTAGTTGTCATGAGGCAAGACTTCTCTTGTGTGATGCCCAGAAGACAACATGTTCACAAGACTCAAAGTTATTTTTCTTGTAGCCATCCCCAGTAAGGCCTTGGTTTTTTTCTTAGATGACTAGGTCTCCAAAGGCACTAGTTTCTGCAAGTGGACATTGCTATATTTATCTGGTTATCCTTAAAAGTTCGTTTCCCCAGTTCCTTTTCATTTCCCCAGTGTACCAGACCAGGGAGGAAGTTTTAGTCTGCAGTTTATGGTTGGAAAAGCTCTGAAACAACCAAGCAGAGGGTAGGGGAGAGTGTAGGAGGGAGTACAGACCCAGAGGTCGACAAAGGTCACTGAGCACACATGTCCTGTTCTGAGGGAGGCTGCCAGTTCCATGGTAGTCAGGTCACCACCAGAGGTAGGAAAGAAATTGTCGAGAGTGGGGAGAGGGAGGTGATTTCCTACAGTTTCCTCTTTATTCACAGAACAGTGGCAAAGGGCTTCCAGAGATGGAAATGGAGAAAGCTGGCTTTGTAAGAAAGCACTAAGCAAAGCATACAGTCCTAAGAAAGAACCTCTTGGAATTCAGACATCAGCTGGCTTTTTCTTTTACTTCCAGTTGTTTGAAGCATCTTCCACTGGTACTCTAAGGTTCCTAGTTAGGAGGCTCTGTTATTTGTAGATCTCAAGAAGTTTTAGTGGCAATTTTCTGTGTTGCTTTTTTAAAAGAGGTATTCTGGTTCACGTAAGGAGTGATGCTGGGAATAATTTTGTTCCCTTTGTACAGGGAGTTAAAATGTGTAGTTAAGATGTTTCCCTGTAAATTTGTAGCTTATAAATACTTCACATAAATGAATTGGGTTCTTCCAAGGTCTCAGTTGAGCATAAATGTGTGTAGTATCAATCACAGCTGAATAAAGGCTGATCTGATTTTTCTAAGCCTTATGTTGTTCTTAATAGACTCCTAAATTTTAAAGTTCAGAAATTTAAAATACTAAGCTCAGTTCTGTTGAGATGGGAAAAGCTGGTCTTATGGTTTAAAGTGCCGCTCTGGACATGGAGTTCTAGCCCCTTTAAGAACCTCGTGTGTGGACTGTTACTTAATACTTCACTTGAGAAGGTTAATACTTCACTGTAAAAGGAAGGTGATGCTGGTATCTTTTGTCAAGACGTAGAAAAACATGTTGACTCTCTTGAGTAGAAGACACTGTAACAGTTGCATTGTCTTTGCTGCAATTTTTTTTAAAACAGATGCCCTCTAAAAAGCTGTATAGCTGGCCTCGTGTGTTTCCATGGTTTTCTTTGTGGGAGGCTGTGGCTTTTGTGCTGCAGTATCAAAAAGAAAGACTTCTTCCTATAAAAGTTGTTTTGCATCAGCTGGTCCTGTTAAGTGATGTAGGTAGCTTAGGAGAAGAGATTAAAAGCAAGAGAATACCAGTGAGATTATACTCAAAGTCTTTAGAAGTGAATGAAAAAGGTAGTTTTGGTCTCTTTGGATAGTTTAAGCTCCGGAGGAGAAGCAGTGTGAGAACCAAGGTGTTAAGGCCTGTAAAAAAAAAACCCCAAACCACTGGGTGTAACAGAGAAAGCAAAGTAAAAGAAGCTTTGTCTGGTAGACAAACTTGCATTTCTCTCCAGAAATGAGTTTTGAAGGTTGAAAGGCACTCAGAATTAAGAGACAATTCATAGGGGCCAGGAGTGAACAAAACAGAGCTGCAGTTGGCATTTAAATATTTACTAGAGTTGTTGTGAAAGCCTTTCTAGGAGTTCTTCAGTAGTAAAATCAAGCAACCTGATTATGGACAAATAGTTTCGTATTTCACAGGCTCTAGGACTTTAAACATAATATTATGGTTGACATTCTCTCATGGAAAATGAAGGTGTAAATTAAGTTTGAGTTTTATTGTTTTTAAGCAACTCACCCACCTTCTGACACCCACAATCCACTGGGTAAAAAGTAAATTTCTTAAACCTAATACCACTGTAGTTTCTGCCTTCTCTAAATAGTATTTAGTGCTAACCATTCTGAGATTCTTAAACCACTGCTGATGTCATATCATAAGTGGTTTGGGTTTTTTCCCACTCAGCCTGCGGGCAGGTTTCTGAAAAACCTGTCTTTTCAGTTTGGAAGAAGTATTAATTTGTTTTCTGCCGGGATGCCAAGATGCTTTTCAGCACACAGTGGAAAAGGCTCAGTGATATTTCATTTTTCTATGTGTTTTTAAACCATTACCACAGTGGCTGAAATCCCCAAAGAGGAGGTTACCTTAATACAGAAGCAGTGGTGGTAAGTTCCTCCTTTATACTGGTTGATAACTGTCCCTGCATTTTGTTTCAGGTTCTCCTCGATGAACTTTCATCCACTAAATATTGGGTATCCATGCATGTCTCAGACCATAGTGGATTTCATTACCGCCAGTTCTTACTCAACTCCTTGATACGCAGAACAGTGACTGACAATAACATACTGGTACAAAATCAAATGGTAAATGAACAAAACCCTAGCCTTCAGAAGGGGGAAGAGAGTGCAGGGACAGAAGCTGCCTGTGCAGAGGAGCAAAGTGTGGATCTCCCCCGGCGTTTAGATGAAGAGATGGAGCTCTGCACTGAACTGATTGATAATTACCCAGGGCATGAAACCTTGTGGTGTCATAGGTAAGAGGACTTGGTTAAAAGAGTTTCCTTCTGATTGGTGGATGTTTCTTCATGTGATATTTCCAAAACAAATTGTTCTCTTTTTAGAAAGTACCACTCAGTAAAAGATTTTTAAGCTACTATGTATTAAGCCTTTGGAAAATGTTCAAGAGCATAGTTAGAACTAATGCACGGGAAATTTGATTTGGCTTAAATATCTTGTGATGTAAGCTCCACTTGTCCCTGTAATTTGTACAAGACACACAAGATGCTGTTAGTGAGCCTGCTCACACTTCAAATGTTTCAACAACAAAAAATGAGCAAAACGTAGACAGAAGATTGGCTGCAGAAAACTTCTGCTTTACTAGCTGGGTGCAGGTTCCTAGCTAGGTAACAGCAGATTTGCCAAAGTGACATGGAGCCCCTTCTAGCAGAGCATGAGCGGACACAGCAGATTTTGTGTCTGTGAGGGAAATCTGGTGGGATGTGAAATGGATTGAAACAGTTCAGCAGCAACAACAGGTTATTTTCAGTGCATGACTTTCTTTTTTTTTCTTTCTTCTTTTCTTTTCCTTTGAAGAAGGTGTGTATTCTACCTTCAACAGCACTTAAGCAACAAACTTCCTCTCCTGAGTGCAGTGGTATCGTCTGTGGACAGCAGTGATGAAACTCTGAATAATTCCCACCACAGTCCTGCAGCAAGTCACATGGCACAAGCTATGGATGTTGATGGTTTGAATGAATCCAGCAGCAAACAAGGTTATACCCAAGAAACAAAACGCCTGAAGCGTGCTCCTGTGCAGGACTCTGTTGGTCCAGAAATGGAATACCGGTTTGTTGATAAAGTATTATCAACTTGTAGGGATGTGGACCAAGCCAGGTTTGCTACTGCTTATAGAAAATGGTTAATTACTTTTTTAGGTCAGTGAAGGAAGTGTTTAAGGCTTTCAGGTTTCTTCCCTTAGTGCAATATTCTCTTTTCAGACACAAATGCATGTCTTGGTTGCAAGTGTTAGCTAACTCTGTGTTTCTCTCTCTTTTGATGGTCAGTCCTAAAGTTCAATTTCAGAATAAAAGTCTGTCACTTTATGAAAGAACTGGCATACATTTTTAATTGAGCAAATGCAGTTTGTTCCTTAATCTTTTTAAGAAATCACTCTTGCCAGCTTCCTACCGTGACATTTTCTTATTTTTTAACTTCTGTGTTAAGGTGGACTCTGAATCATTTGACTTGGAAAAAAAAAAAAAGGAAGTAAAAGAAAAAAAGTTTGAAATGCTTGTGAAACAGTGTCTGAAAAAAGAATGGGAGAATCTGTCAGTATCAGCTAAGTCTGTTTCCAGGTTGTTCCTGTATGGCATTGTGCTAATACCTTATTGGATCTAGACTATGTTTGGTGAGTGCTGTTATTTTTGTGTAGCAGTCTTTGATCGAACACCAGAATACAGTGTTTCTTTCTGAAGCCTCCAGTAACAGTATTGGAGCCATCATGCCTTTTACTGTTTTAGCTGGGTTTTTGTTTGCTTACTAATTGTCACGTTAGCTTGATAGGAAAGTCTATGAGGTTGAAATCCTGATAAGCAGATACAGGAAAACGTGGCAGAAAATAGTTCAAGCACGTGTTCGCTTACAGTCAGAGCTGTATTTGGCTGTATTTGGAAATAGTTTTCTTAAAACAGGCTACTTTACCTTCATTTCTTACTTTGTGTTTATTTATTTTGTCTCAACAATCCAGAATTAATCACACTTGATACACCTTTCTGGATGTATTATTTACACTACAGATTCTCACGCTGGTAAATCACACATTGGTAACTTGCACTTAACTAAGACCCTACAAGTCCATTGCTGGATGGAGTAAAAAGTAACTCTTCCAACGGGTCATTGAGACTATAGAGTTAAAAAAAAAAGTGACAGCAAGGAGGGAACTAACTGTTGCTTTTTGTTCTTTTGCAGAGCTTCAGTCTTTGGGGGGTTTTTTTTCCCTTTTTTACTCCTCCTTAAGAGCTCTACTCCAACCCTACATCTCTGTTTACATAACTGTAAATTTTAAGGGAATTTGAAATCATATATAAGTGGTATATTTTGTAATTTCCTTAGAACTTGTCTGTAAAAGGGATTTTTTACACTAGAAGAATTGTGCTGGTCCACAGACCCAGGGGAAACATTCTACAGTTGTAGAAGTCTGTACAATGGCAACAACGCCTCTTTTAAAAACAGACTATTCTCTGCGGGGATAAGATTTTCAAGTTAATATCCTTGCCAGAATTGCTTTATGTATCTCCTGCCCCAAATGCCTCTTGACCATAACTTTCAAAATGCTGTTTCTGTTAGGCAGAGAGAGAAACAATGAGGGAGAAAAAACACAGGTAGCCTGCTCATAAGGTATCACTTTGAATCAAAAAAGCACTCAAAATGTGAAGTTCCTGCACTTCTAAGTAGTTTGATGAATGGAGTTTGCTCTTGCATTTCAAAATGAAAACAGACCACCTGTAGTCTTTGAGAGTATGTTCATTATTCATTTCAGGCACAAAGTAGCTAACAATGACATTTCTAAATGTACACTGTTCTGTTTACAGTACCTAGGTAAAACTGATCTAGACTTGAGCATCTCCATGTCAAAGCTTTGTCTCAGAGGGCATCCACACCTGCCTCTCCATCGATAGGGATGTATTACATGGTTGTTTGTTTTGAGGTGCTATGGGATGCTGTCTTGGTTTGCTTGATGGTTTTATTTGCAGAAGAACATAATTGTTGTGTGAAAGGGGTGTGGGATTGGCTTGAGAGGATGGTTTTGTCATAAGATGTTGCCTCAATGATCACTGAGAAATGGGTAGGCTCAAGTATAAACAGGAGTCTGAACTTAAGAACTTAACTTGAGCAAGAACTTTGACACATCCCAGAGGACCTGATGTTTACTGAATGTGGATGATACATTAAAGTATGTGTAGTAGCCTGGGTCAGCTTGATTAACAGTATCCCATTAATGACTCATGTGAACCTGGAAAGTGTGAAGTCAAGGGGGCAATGTATTAAAGATCAGATTCTTGGTCCTAGATTACTTAGTAATGTATTTTGTGTTCCGTTTATCTTGGCAAAAATTACCTGTTTATGAGAAAAATATTGGTGATAGAAGCAATCTTGGAAGTGGGCGCATGATAAGAAACATTTCTTGAACTGTGGAAGGGAAGAGATTCTCTCTTCTTGCACTGGAATGATTGAGGCTTTCAAAAGAAAATACTAATATTAGAATCTGACTTGAACCCATTATATTAATTCTTCCAGAGTCTAATGTGGAGTCTTTGTTAGCATTCTTAGAGCTGTACTGTGGAAGTTCTGTGCTACTGAACTTGACATCATAAACGTTTAAGCACGTGCCCTCATACACACGTGTGTAGTTCCTATTCATGTCAGCACAACTGATGCATTCTTGTAGGAAGACAAGATTTGGTCCTATATAGCTTAATAGAGTTGCATTGAATTTTAGTACTTGGAAAATATTTTGAAAACTTTGATTAGACATGGTGCTGGTATTCTTATTACTTTTGCCTAGCATGATGGCTGTAGTATAACTCATAAGTGTGGGTTTTTAAAGTCTGCGCCTGATGGAAATATTCCACCACACTTTATTTTTTAAATCCAGTTAGAATAGTTACATTTAGAAATGTTTGAAGACCAGAAAACTAAACAGTGAAATCGAAAAAAGTCATATCTTTCTGTTTGAAGGAAATACAAACAGTAAGCTGTTAAATTTGAGCTTTAATTTTTTAATGGTAACAATATAAATTATATGAAAGAGGAACATAATATCTAAATTGCTTCAAACTGTCAATGTCCTGAAGCCTCATGCATGAAATTATTGAAGAGATACTTCTAGCATACTGCATTAAGCTCAAAACTGATGTGAAGTTCTGGAACTATGATCTTTGCAACATACCTGTCTAACCACATGGTATTACTGCCAAGTCTTGTTTGGGCACTGCTTTAAAAAAGAAAGTGGCTTTAGGCCATTGGTAGTTAACATACTGAGCATGGCTGCTTAACGTAAGGCATTTCAGCTGTTCTGTGTTTTGGAGATCAGAGACTAAAAATGTAGTCAGTGAACATTCCTGCAGAGAAAACGTCCAGCAGAAGCTGCAGAATAAAAGGCTCTCACTCTCTGAAGTTTCTTCAAATATAAAATCAAACTTTGTACATCTGTAAACATCTTCATATAAAGTTCAGCATCTTTACTAATTTTGTCTTCTGCTGTAGTATGTGTCATTTGAATTGGTTCTTTTTGTTTACTGGATTAGTCTTTGTAGAAATTTGTACTAGAAACAAAGGGTTTCGAGGAACAAATGTAATTTGAAACTACAGAATTTGGAATAGAAGGAATCACGTTTTTAAGTGGTAAATTCTCAGCTGCTAAACACAGTAACTGTTACTTCACTGGCATTTTGTTTGTCTTGTGTGTTACAGTCACTGGAGAAACATGCAGCATTAAAGATAGCTGCAATAACAAATCTATATGAAGTTATTGGAACGCATTGTTATAGCTGCTCTGATTAACATTTGTTAACGTACTCATGTCTGCATATTTGTGTTTTATTGGCTGCTTACATATTCTTTATGCAACAAAATCCATGTGTAATTTAAATAGGGGATAAAGTAACTTGTCAGTTTATACTATTTGATTAATCACCTTGTATGTAATTTGCTTTAAGACAAATAAGCAAAGTGATAATATAGTGAGAAAGCTTAGATTTTTGTCGTATAATCAAAACTTCTGGCATTTCCAGTTCTGTTCTAGTGCTGCTTAATTAGAATGTGTAGCTAGACTTTACGGATGGGAGTGATTTTTTTCCTAAGTAGATAGTTAATGAATTTTCAAAACAGTACTGTATAATATTGATGAACAGAAACAAAGGGTTTTGGAAAGGTTTTTCTGCATAACCAGACTCAAAAAGCATACTTTTTGAAAAACATATGATACACTGAGAAAAATGTGAGTACCAGAGAATAATTTAAGTTGTGAGTCTTTAGAGATTTGATGATAAAATTTTTGGACAAGTTGCTGTTTGCTTAGTTTTGTTTTGCCTTGTGTAAGGGAAGAGTGCTCTTTGGGGTTTTTTTTTAATCTAGTAGGAGGTGAACCATTGCACTTACAGTGTGGGGAGAAAAACCCACAACTGCTGAATTATACCTCCTAGAGCAATTTTGGAAAAAGCAGTGAACTGACACTGAAACATAGATATCACTTCTAAATGCGTCTTTGCACTCATTGGGTGATGACAGGTATTTATAATTAGTTCTTACTGTTTTATCAGTGTCAGATACAAAGAGAATGGTGTAACTTGCCCATTCTCAAATGCACTTAACATTCAAGTTAGTTTCGAAGGAAGTTCATTGTCCCTGTCTAAGATAATTTTCCCTGTGTACTCAGAGGTATGTTTTCTTGTCAGCCTCTTCTCTGTTCTTCCAACCAGCAAAGAAGAATGTAGCAAAGCTTTGGTGAGGTGGCCTAATTTTTTGTTTGAGTAACTCTGACTACCTCCCAAAAAGTACTTTGACTGATGTCCTTAAGTGGAGTTCATCAGGCTCAGTTATTTCAGAACCTCATGCTAGGCCTATATCCTCTTTCAGATGTGAAAAGCAAGAGCTTTATCTATGAATCCATCAAGTTTTCCAGGGAGAGTTTGAAGGAAAAAGGAAAAAAATATATTAGTTGGAAAAACTAGAATTAGTGTAAATTTTCATTAGTCTTTTCCTCTGAAGAAGCAACTGTATTGCTGAAAAATGGAGGAAGTATGCTTCTAGGGAATTCCATATATTATGCTTTTGAACTGCAAACCTGACACTTCCTAGTGGCTTTTGCTTAGTGTGTAATGTTACTTCTCAGGGCATAGTCTATTGTAGTGAATTAGGGTGCATTTTTACAGTTTATAATTATTGATTAAAAATTGAAAAAGCTAAACATGTAATAACTGGCTTTTAGTTACTTTTTTGTCTAGCATATTATTTTATAATCTGCCCACGTGTTAACACTGTACCCAGTGATTTGCAGTAGACCTTACCATCTCATCTGCTTCATATCTTTATTCTGTATCTTGAATTGCTGTTGCAGTCTTGTAGGAAGCTCTTGACAGTTGTTGGATTTCTTCTCTGAGTTTCCTAGTAGTATTCAGTAGAGTAGTTAGTATCTCAAAGTATGTTGTAATGGTGGGGAAGCTTTTTACAGCATCTCTGTTGATGCGTCATAGATCTTAGATTCAATATTTTAAAACCTTTTGATAGGATTCTGAATGCAAAGTGTTTTTTGATAGGTGTCAAACTCTTACATGCAACAGAGTTATTCTGGAAAACAGAACTCTTAGCTGAAGTCTGGTTTATTAAACCTCTTTATCTGCACCATCTGGAACCTGCTGTACATCCTACTGTACAGACAGAGGTGGGGAGAACCCACAGTGAGGTGCATATTTTCTTCACGGGACATTTTCCAAATGGAATATAATTATGGTGAAACAAAGAGCTTTTCTTGGATGAGGTACACCTATATGTTCATTGTGAATAAAGTTATGAAATTGGTACATCGTTAATATGGTAAGATTTCCTGAATGGCTGCATGTAATGAGTAGATGAAAGGATTGTGGTTTTTTTAACCTGTTGTTAAAAAAAATCACATAAATGATACGAGGTACCAGAATTTGTTTTTAGAAGGCAAAATATATTTATACTTACTGTGTTCATTCCCTTTTGTATCAGTTTTTCTTTTTTGAAATGGCTACATTTAAAACTGGGTAGTCATCTTGAAAAGTGTGCTTGGGAACACACTTTACTTCGTATACTCTCTTTACTTTCATATAATCAAAATAATAGATGTCTTAAATATTTTTAAGTAGCATTAAGATCCAAGGCAGTGACAGCACTACAGTGTCCAAGTGAGCCATTAAACACTAATTTTGTAACACCATCATGTTCAAAGTACTGTTCTATGTAGGGAAATGTTTATTTTATCAAGATATGTGCAAAAATATTTAAGTCTCATAGCTTTCTTATTAGGGGGATATACAACTAGTTTTAAACGTAATATTTTGCAATATTTTTTCTATGAAAAATTCTCAGATGCACAGTTGTGACCATTGTAAATTTTATGTAGATTTCCAAGATACATTAGATAAATCATAAATTTTGTAGCAGAAAGACTAAAATTATGACAGGACAGTAAGACACTGGAAAGTAATCTGCTAAATGACCAGTGTTCTACAGGATAGTGAATGTAAAGCATTAATTTTGTTTTTCACTGGTCTTACTTTGTCATAGGATGAATTCCTGTCAGATGGGGATTATTTCTTTTTTTTTTTTTTTTTTTTTTTTAATCAGTAGAGAGCTTATCTGTGAATAAATTACCTATATTTATTCTCCCATAATAAGTGTGCATGTATGTGTGGATGGATGGATGGTGGAACTGTATTTATGTCCTATGGACGCTGCAAAAATCGCCCACATTTGGCTGTCTGCTAACAGACTCTTCCATGGATGACCTGTCCTGAGCCTGAGTCTGTCAGGGTCAGTGCCAGGCTGTTTGCTGAAAGCAGTGAGATCTATTGCTTCCCCTCTCTGTCTTAATCTGCCTGATTTTCATGATACTTGGGCAAATGCCTGCACACACCAACCAAATCATTAGTGAGGGTGTTTGTTCCAAGTGCTTGTAGAGAGTGTTTGAGACTGTGAAAGAGTTTGTAAGGTCTTACAAGCTGGGAAAATTTGGGGGTGCTCAGCCAATACCTAGGGGATACTTTTCATGAGTCCTCCAGAAAGGAAACGGAAAGGCATGTTTTGGATGAGTGCTTTAGCATCACAGGAGACTGAGAAAAGTATGTAAAACATGAACTAGTGACTTAAATTGGTATTTAAATACAAAAAACAAGAAGTCTTTTTGGTACCTTATTTTCAGTATTTTTCTCATGTTCCTTTTGTAAAAATAAATCACATAAAAATATTTTCAGAATTATTCCTAATTTTGAATGTCTTCTGATTTTGAATTATTGGATTTGAGAGCTTTCCTTAAAGGAATCGATTTTATTGGAAAATGCTAGCACCTTTCCTGTTTCCTCTTAGACGATGTGATTCATTCCAAGTGTTCTAAAATGAGCACCTGAAATCACAGGGCGTTACTGAAAGTATTGCTCATCATCCTAAATGCAAAGCTTAAAAAAGCTTCTCTCATATACTTTTTGCTTTCTTTTTTTTTCATTTTCTTTTACTAGCTGCTAGGTAGAAAGAATATGTAAGGAAGCCCACAGTCTATATGAGCAATCTTGGCTTACTTAATTTGGGTGTTCATTAAATCAGAAAGGAGCAAGTAATAAACCCACCAGGGTCCTTGTGTAGAAGTAATTTGCAGGATCTGATTATTTGTTTGCGATCTGAATGCTTTATTTTTACATCTGTTGAAATGAGTTTCAAAATTCCCATCAACTTCATTGACATAAGATCAAGCTGTGGAGAGAGTATCAGCTGCTACCTGATAGCCATGATGTATTTGGTGTGATGAATTGTAAGGGGCTTGTTTGTCTTTCACAAATGGTTGTATTTATGGATTCAGTAAAAAATCCCAGTCAGTGTAGTGGAATGTTATGGAATGGTTATGGAATGTTAGAGGTTTAAAAGGGCAGCTAGAGAAAAAATAAGGGTACTACAGGGTGTCAGTAGCTAAGAAAGCTTCCTTTTCCCCTCTGTTTTTTTCCCCCTCTAGTCTGCCCTCTCCTCTTTCCCTCTTACCCCCACTTCCCACCCCAGCTCAATACCCCCCATTCTCTCCCCTGCCTCCATGATTTTCCATCTTCTCTAGTGGCAAGAAGTTTCATACAATATACCTGTGTGCAAACCAGGATAACACTTCAGTTTTGGAAGTATTGCATATCAGTAGCAAACAGATACCAGTGCTCGAGGTTCGTGCAAGATATTTAGGGATGACTGGTGAGGTTTTAAGTGCTGTGTGATAACTGATGGAATATTGAACAGGAATGTCTTAATAAACAGTGGATGGCCTGAGTGTTGCTGTTCTCCAGGTGTGCTGTCTACATTTATAGTCAGCAACAGACTGCACGTTTGTCACCCTTCCATCTCACAAATGCTTATCACTAGCTAACAGCTAATCTACTTTGTAAAATGCATCTACATAATATTGATTTGAGATGTTCTGCAATTATTTGTTGTTATCTAGTACTAGGTAACTTCCACCATGCTTTTAGTCCTTCTTCAGTGGAGCCTGGCCAAGTAGAGATTTTCATGGTTATAAATCTGGTTTTGCTGTGAAGGGAGTTCGAAATTCCACCATATAAAAGATGCATTTTCCTGATGTCTAGTTAAAAACATAGAAGGGCATCTTAGCACTGTTTTCCAGTTGTGCACACTGAGTTTTACCTTGTTTATCTCAAATATTTTGTATTGCATGTTAATTAAATTTTTGCATATCCTAGTAGTACAAAATGACTTACAAAATAAAAGAGAGCACCCTTACACTTCTAACTATTCTATGCAGATGTCTTCCAAAATTTACAGGTACAATTTCAGTGGTGGTAGTTGGTAAACAGATTTTTTTCACTTATTTATCAGCAGATTTGTTTTTACATGTATTAGTGACAAAATGGACTAAGCACTGCTGTAAGTTATTGTATTTCTGTAGAAAATGGAAAATAGTGTAATACTGTTTTTGTTAAATGTTGGCAGTTTATAAATAAACTTTTCATCTCCTAAAAAACCTTTGTTTTCTGACAACACTGAACTCCATTTTTGTTGTTTGTGCAACAGACACCCCTCCTAATTATTGCTAATCTCTTTCCAGTGATACACTTCCTTTGACAGGAGCTTCATGTTCTCTTGTGAATTAGGTGATGATAGCAGACTTTTGGTTCTTTTAAACACTGACACTTAGGCCTTTTTCAAATGCTTTCCTAGGTCTTTGTTCAAGCTTAGTTTCTAAAAGGATGGAGATGAACAGCAGTTAGTTCTTCTTTATAAGATTTTTTTTTCTGGCAAGAGACAGCTGGCTATACTGTCTAGAGTTGCAGAACTTGGACAGCTGATTGCTGCTTATGTTTCTGTAACTTTTTAAAATTACAGCCTGATGTTCTGTGACGTGCTTACCTTTTTTAAAATCCAGTATCAACCAGAAGAGCTTGTGCCAGTGTTTCCAGGTTCCATACCATTTCTGTGCTATTACAGATACATTTCACAGATACTAAAAGCAGGTAACTGAACTCTTTGTGTTAAAAAAATATATCTTCTTTGATTCATATTGAAGACAGATGTAATATAGAAGTACTACTATACGTGGTACTTTGATTCCAGTTGACTGCCTTTAGAACATAAATTTTGCTGTATAAATTTTATGAGAATACCTGAAGAAGAATCTTCCCTAATCTGACCCCTGATCTGAACTGGATGACAAGATACTTGAGGTATGCTCATTATTTTTTTAAACTTCCTAATTATGCAAATACATATGCATTAACAGCTGGGTCCATAGTGTGAATCTGCAGTTAACCTCTTCAAATAGTATTCTACTTCATGTACAGTTCTGTGATTTCATTTATGAAAACTTAATTTTTTGTCAAAACTGACTTAGATGTTTAGATCTCTTTCATTGACTTGAGTGAATGCTCCAGTAGATTTGCTTCCAGTCCTTGTATATCAGGGCAATTAGTAGCTCTATGAAGAGCTTTCATTCCAGGCTGTAATCCAAATAATTCTGAGGTTCATTTACATAATGTATTAAATTAATACGTACTAATATAAAAGAATGTTGAACTATCAGAGTGTTTGGTTGGGGTTGGGTTTTTATTTTACCAAGCAGTGGCACTGGGATATTACAATGTAATGGCATATGTAAAGACTCCTTAAGGTTAGAGAGTTTTGTATTACCTGTATATTATAGGGTGTGACTGGAATTGTAGGTCCAATATTTCTCAAATTTATGTAGGTGTTTCTAGGATTGTCTTGTCATCTTGGTATCGTGTTCAGATATACAGGCAAAGAAGTGAAAAATACGTCTGCATGGTCATTCTCTTCTGCTTGCAGTTTGTAATAATTATTTGTTCTCTAACACAGGGCTTCAAGTCTTCCACTGTTTTCCAGTTCCAGTAAGTATAAATCTTCCACAGCTACTAATACTCCTTTTAGAACTCCTTTGCTGGATACCAGAAGGTGGTGGTGGCATTGTCTGTTTTTCCAGAAGTGCAAAGTATCTGGCTGTTAACTCTGTAGTCTGTTTGGGTTTCTGCACCTCTGAAATCAAACCATGGATTCACCACTTCCTTTGTAACCAAACATTTGAAGCACTTAGAGAACTACTTTTCTGCAGTGTCTGGTAAAGAGGTAAAAAGAGAAAAGAAGAGGAAATGTTATGTCAAGAAGTATCAGTAGAGAGGGGGGGTAAGTTTGTAGGGCACTGCGTGGAAAAAAGTACGACAGAAACAGCTTAGTTTTTTGTCTGAGTCTTGGTATTACCTGCATTAGCTATGTGTGACATGCAGATGTTGACAAGCTACAAAAGCAGTTCCTAGGGGAAGATGACAGCCTTTGGAGGGCAAGTGTTTTTTAGATTCTGAAGTGGAGTGTTCACAAGGGAAGTGGGAAGTTTTCTATTTAATGTGAGTGGTTTTTTTAATCTTGAATATATTCTCAACTCTGACATACCCTCTAGTATCTTTTTTTTTTATGCTGAAGTACCCTTTACTGGTATCTTATAGCTCAAAAGATGAGGCTAAGAAAGATTTTTAGCTGTGGAACCTGTGGAGTTTCAAAGGTCTTGCTTTCTTTCTCCATATAAGGTTGCTTGTTTAAACAGAAGTGTTAATCTCCCTGACGCCTCTGTCTGATTGGGAAAAGTGACATAAGTGCAGGTGCACATAGTGGTTTCCATGGTAATTAGTGATTACCAAGTGGAGTCAAAGCAGAAGATAGGAAGAGAAAGATCAGTCTGGGCGTTATCATTATCCGCTCTTTAAAAGCTTACATCTTTAAACACAGGCATGAAGCAAAATCAAACTAAAAGATAGCCCAGTTCTGTCGTGTCACTTCCGATTAGCATGTCTGTGTATGTATCTTTAGCTGTATAGGATGTGACTGCTTTAAGTCAGGGAGATTTATCAGCACTTCAAACAAGTTGGTGAAGCCATGAAAATTTAGTAGCCACTGATAATCTTTTGATCTTAATTTCTTTCCTCAGTGGGGTGTCTTCACTACTGAAGGACAATATGGCTTTTGCTTAGGAAAAGGGGAAGAGGAGCCTTCCTCTCTGTGCATAACTGCTGTCTTTACAAGGTGCTGTCTGTCTTTTATTAGTAACTGGCCCCTTTTGTACTCCTTGCTGTCTACCACCGTCCACTACCTCCCCATCTCCACTCCTGCACATCCTTCACATCCTTCATGCATCTACGTAGCTACTCCAACCCACTTGGACACCTCAGACCCTCAGGTTTGCATCCTCATAGGTTGCAAGTCTTCCAATTTGTCTGTGGTTTTTTAATAACATATCATTTAGGTTTTTTCTTGTGTTTGCCTCTGTTAGTTCACCTCTTGGGTTTGCGTCTCTCTGTGCTGTTGTTTATTGCTCTCCCTTTACCTGTTACACCCTTTGGCATTGGAAAGGTCCTTGACCAGGTACCCATGAGGGAGCAGAGACTCTCTCCCTTTACATACCCTTGCACAAACAGGTTTGCTGGTTTCCAGGAAGGCTGAAAACCTTGTTTCAGTGTAGGTTTTTTTATCCCATGACAGCTTTATTCTTATTTTCTGAAGCCTTTTCAGTTTGACTGGAGATGTAAAAGCTTTCCAAAAGTCCTCAAATGAATAGATTTATTGGTTCCTACAGTCCTATGAAACACAAGCTATTCAGTTAGGTAATGCTTGAATTGAATTAATTCAGAAATTAAAATTCACTTCCAGCTGCTCATGAGATTCGAGCAGTAGTTGCAGTTTTCCTTGTAAGATAATGCAACCACAAAAACAGAGGGAAAACTGCATCTGCTGCTTGAACTGAGTAATTGGGGGTGAGAGTGGCAGAGCTGAGTAGTTTCTAAGTGAGTATAATGAGGATGGAAAGGGAACAGCATGAAATATAAATAGATAAATTCCCTTTCTGTTTAGAAGGACTTTGGGTTGTCTTGGTCAGCAGTAGGTCTTCAACTGATGAAGAGAACACGCATTAATGAAGTGAGTGCCACTGGCTTAAAAAGAGGGATGCAGACTTAAATGCTTATTGATACACAGCAGGTCAAAGCTTGCTGCGCTGAGTCATAATTAGGAACATGAAAATGAACTGGGAAAATGTCAGTTCTTTGCTATCCCTGCTAGCAGAACTAACCACTGCAAACTTACCAGCTTATGAGTTAAACTGTCAGATCGCCTGTGGGACCTAGTGGAAAGTAGCACTGGAACAACCTGTTGATGACTCTGGGCATTGAGGGGAGAGAAGGCAAGATGCATATCTCCATTTCTCTCTGATTAGGGGTTTCCATAAGGGAAGCAGAAATACAAAGCATCTCTTTCTTAAAACATGGAGGGCAAAGGAGGGGGTGAAAAACCTACCTAATGTACACAGAAAGTAATAGGGGCTCACTACCCCAAAGGAGGGTAACCACACAGCATAAGAAACCTGCTTAACCACTGTATGGAATGGGCAGACAAACCTGTTTGCCTGAAAACCTCAAGGCTGATACATCCGTTTTGTGAAGGATAAAAGCTACTTTATGGCTTCTGGGAGTCTGGCTATGTCGATGAAGTTGAGCCTTCCTACATCTGTCTGTATGGTAACTAGTTTGCAGGGTATTATCATGCTTCTTTTTATCTCCATTTTTTATTTTCTGAATCAGTGAATGTATTTGTTGGGGGTTTTTGTTTTGTGGTGCTAAAGGTTTAATAGGAAGAATAAGGACTATGTCTCTACTCAGGCCAGGAAGATGACTGTGTTTGAATATGATACATTAGTTAATATTAACATACTGTTAAATAAGCTAAGCAGCATGGCGTGGCACAAAAGAGGAGTGATTTGTTGTTCTGTAGGAGTAGGACAGGATTTAGCTGTGCTTTTGTGTTTAGCACCTGACTGCTGTGGCTTTTGTTCTGGAGAGTTTAAGTCATGTCATGTATTGTGAAAGGGCTCGTTAGTTCCACTGAAGCAGACAATTTCCCTTTCTGCACTGCACAGTGCACAGGAGGTCCTACTAGGGACCCAAAAGACAAGGAACACTGTATGCATCTATTTAGCAACATGTAAATTGGTTAATGCATTGTCATACGTGAATCCTGATGAGGAGGCATCAGAGATGTGGCTCTCCCATCTGGCTCTTGGCCTCCATAGGACACTAGTCATGCACTCAAGGGAGAGAAATTCAGTCTGCGTGGAAATTTTTTATGGCACTTTAAGTGATCTTTGTACTCATATGTTTTTCAACAGTACAAGTATATATATGCATGTGTATATGTGTATTTTGTGACTGCAGTTTCTAAATTCCACAAAACCAGCAGCTGGAAAGTATTTGCTTAATGAGTAGTAGGCATAATATTTACTAATACTGCAATGTTGTAAGTGCAGCAAAGAATTCGTGGCATTTTTGTGATATACCACATATGAGCCACAGTACTCAGTCATGCTATTATAACTTCTGTGTGAACATGTTTCATACAGAAAAAAAATCACAGGTTAACTGTTTATACTCCTGCTTCCCACAATTCATTTAAAAAGCTGCTACTGAAACTAATTTCTGCACATAACTGTTTTCGCAGCAGCCATTGCTCAGGAAGGTCTCTTAACATTACAGTTTCTGATTTCAAGCACCATTTACCTTTTCACACCATTAGTTACATAGTAACAATTAAACCACAAGCAGTTTACAATTAGTGGCATCTTGATTCGCATTAAGTATGTATGAAGCATGATTTTTAGTACAGATCAATATAAAGAAATAAAACTATAAATAAATCCAGGCTCCATTTTAATAACAGTTAATACAAAAAAAAAGGCACATCCTTCACTCTGTTAACATACTTCAGTTTATTCTGATGGTGATATGTAGTAAAACCATGGCAACAAAAAAAACTCAAGATATGTCTTAAAATACCACACTACCTTTATCTAAAATTAAGCTGAAGAAAAATTAAGAGATGACCTGTAATCATAGGAGTTTGCTACATCTTTACAGTACAACTAGCAGACTATTTAAAGGAACTGTGCTGTCAACAATTTAAATTTGCTTATGTTCCCATAACTCTCCTAAGACTGACAAATATGTAGATCTAGGATTTGCTCTTTCTTCTGTTGTACTTCTTTGAAGACAAAACGGTTATATGTGAACATACTTATATGTGTACTTCGAGCAAGGCTGAAGTTTCCTTAGCAAGGTAATCAAACATCCCATTTCTCTGGCAAAAGCCACAAGGTTGCCTTTTGCCTTAGCTTGGTTCATGTACTAGTGCCGGAGCATTTCTCACGTAGCCATCTACTGACACCTTTCAATCACGTGCACTGCCCACTCTTTCCACCTCTCCAAATGACAGTCATTCTTCAACCTGACCCAGGAATCTTACTTTGCAAGAGCAAAAGATGATAGTGCATGAAATAAATATCTTCCTTCAAATTCACTTTGCATCCCGTTTGTTGCTGCCATCTATCATATAGTGACTAATGTTAGTTCCCACTAACTAAAGCTTTTCAACTTTTATGCTTGAAAACCATAGATCTGATTCCATGCTACCGACTTAACTATTTCAGACCAAGAAGCTAGTAAAGAAGATAAGATGGTTGAGTCTGGAAGATATTATTCATAAATCTGCCTTCCTTTAGATCATTTGTCCAGGTCCGGTCCAGTACCAGAATTTGAAAACGTCTTGATTTCTGAAACCCACCTATTTCAGTACCCTCAAGCACCCCGGAAACAGCCTACTCTCTGCTAGCAACAGGTAATGCACACACCACTAGAGTCAGTGATTAATGCTTTTTGAGATACGAAAGCTGTAGTCCCAAGCTTTCAGACAGCAGAAAGCACTCATTTCTGTCCCTCCTGGGTCTTGAGCTATCTGACCTTAAAAATGTCAAGCTTGAGCTGGTCTTTTCAGCCTGTGAGAGCTGTTTTGCTTTTGGCCAAGCCTGAAAATAAGTCACACACACGTAAGATCATTGCAATGTCCAGTTCCTGAAAACACATAGAAACTGACTAGATTAGTAGACTAATGTAGGAAAAAAAGTGTCTGAACTGCCAAGGCCAAAGCTTTTATCTAGGCTAATGGGTATATAAATGGCAACACCCAACCCCCCCAATATACAATGAAAAAATTGGTTCAGTGTAAATAGCATCTTTTACTTAGCAAGAGTGTCTGAATATGCGAGAAGCTAGCTGATACGTATTTGTCATTCATTACCAGAGCATATTAGAAAACTGTCACTCTCAGAAGGTTATAATTTAATATCCAGCAGACAGTATTGATTCATCTGCAGCGCTACTTGATTTTATAAATGTTACAGATTAGTCTTGGTGCTTTTCCTACTGGTTTTTAAGTCTTGATGTTTTACCTACTGTTTTTTAATTTTCTGGATTGAAATTTGACTAAATAATGATGCTCATGAAAACAAGTAAGAGCCTGAAGGTCAATGCTAATTCAGCATTAGCAATACTCATACTGTTGCGTTCTAAAAGTCTGTCTCTTCAGGTTCACAGACAACTTATGTGGTAGGAAGCCTGTCATCATGAGCTGTGAGACACATGTGGTAAGGTGGAGCTCTGGGAGAAAAATGACTTTAGGACATGAAACTTTTCTAGGATACAATTCAGCAGTCAACGAGACTGGTATCGTTAATCTTTTTAAACGATAAGAATGTAACAGAAAAACGTAGGTCGGGAGGGACCCCTAGAGGTCACCTGGCCAAACCTCCCTCTTAGAGAAGGGCGAATTTAGATCACGTTCAGGACCAACTGCGTCATTATTTTGAGAGGAAGAACAGGGGCAAGGAACTTGATGGCAAGTGAAGTGTTTTATCTCATGTAAGTCTCCAAGAATCAATAGTTTTGGAAATCTGTCATACACGTTCTATACACTTTACGTCGTGGTAACCCCGGGGGCTATTCCAGGGCCATATATGCAGGACATAGAAAAGAAGAAGGGAACAGACATCTCCTCCAGGTTTATTTATTTTTGCTACAAATGTTACATTCAAAGTTTCTCCAGTACAGGATAGGCAAACAGTGATGACTAGAAACTATTAGCATGGGAGGGAAAGAAATACAGTGTTGCAATGTATTTAAAACAGGAAAGGATTTTGGTAGTAGTTGTTTGAAGAAAAAAACACTTGTGTTTTCTTCACTTCTTCATTCTTTTCAACATTTTTTTCATGCTCTCATTTTCAAAGTCTTCATTTGGAGAATACTGTGGCATTTTGGCATTGGGCATTTAAAGGTGTACCTGTGCAATACAGTGACTGAACTATATCGTAACGGGGGAATAGGTATTACCCTGTACCAAGAACCAAAAAGTCTCTTTCCACCAGAAAGGGAAAAACAGAATTAAAATCCAAACTAACACCAATTTATCATAGTAATTAGTTAGAAGCCTTTATATGTAGATTACTTACAATAGTTTGCAGTGGAGTTTGCCCAAACACCTCACAGATGTTTATCATGTTCCCTGAAGAGAAAAATCAACAGTACTGTCAAAATGTACCGATTTAGGTTGCCAGTACTACTTTGCATCAGTTGTTAGGCTTTTTAAAGTCCTCTGGCCTCTTTTAAAATGAAAAACTGATTAGATATCAGTCTGGCTGTGGGAAAAAAGAAAGTGTATTTTTTTCTGATAGTTTATTTTGTTTACATACCATAAATACAAGACACTGCCTTGAGGAATTTAGGATTTTTTTGCATGTGTGGAATCACTGAGGCAGCTAAGCAGGAGAGCTATACAGGGAGCAGGAGCTATAGATGCAAGCTAAGGTTCAACTCTGTGTTTGTGTGTGTGAACATGGGAGTGTTTTGGGAACGAGGCATTGGTAAGCCCTTTCTAGCATGGCAGTAAGCCTCCCTGCAGGCTGCGAGCACACTTGGTTAGGTGTGCTGCATCTCGGTCTTTGCAGCTTCCTCCCGGCAGTGGAGGACGCCCAGGGCCGGCTGGCAGCTGCGATGCGGATACGGTGCCTTGGCACACCCACCCTCCCCCCTCCTTCTCGCCGGTGGGAGCCTCCTCCCTCCAGGGGCAAGCCAAGGCTGCGGGGCCCGTGCCCAGGGAAGGCGACACGGACAGGTCGGCCTCCCTCGCTCCGAGCTGCCCAGGCACCGGCAGCCGCTCCGGAGAGCGCCAGGCGTGTGACCGGCGAGGGGCCGGGGCCGAGGCCGCCCCCCCCGCAGGGCCGCGCTCCG
>VZTD01003649.1:58358-175144 GCA_013397725.1 Rhagologus leucostigma
GGTGCCTGGCGCGGGATGCCGGCCCTGTCCCGCCCGGCGGCTCCCGCCGGCAGCGGGTGCGGGCGCTGCGGCGGCCCCTGTCCGGCTGCGTGGGCGTGCGCGCATCTCCGAGCCCACGGGGCACCTCTGCACCTGCCCCGGGCTGCGGGGAGCGGCGCCAGCGCGGCCATGACCGCCTCCATCCCAGCCTCCGGCGGGGCATTGCGTGCTTTCCCTCCGTTTATTTATTCCATTATTTTATATGGTGTGGGTGGGATGTGTGTAGAATAATGCTGCGTGGAGCCGTGCATACCCCGGTGCACTGGTTTGCTCGTTTTTATTTTTTAGGGTTGTTCTTTTTTTCCACCCGCACCTTTTCTGTGGTGGAAAGGAGAAAGGGGGCGGTGGGGAGTGGGGGGGAATGTGGAGATTTCGCATCCTGCGATCGAGTGGTCGCCGTCGCAGCAGGACGGTCGCAGCAGCCCCTTCCGTCGGGAGATGCTGCCGGGATCTGCGGCCGCGTCCCGGTTTGCAGCAGGGAACCCAGCGGGGCCTGGATCTCCCCATCCTCCCCGCGGAGCGTGCTCTCCACCCTTGGGCTGGGGGGAAGGTGACATCTGCTACCATCACGTTCTGGTTTCAGGAAAAGGAAGGCGTCTTGATCTTTTTTTTCCCCGGAAAAGCCATTTGATAGCAATGATTGCCTGAATCACAGTAGTGGTCAGTGCAGCCGTATGCACTACATCTGCTTTCTGTAAGGATCAGAGTGAATAGGAGCAGTCTACCAAGACTTGTTTTACTGCCATCATAAATCTGCCCTTTAAGAGAGATGGGGCTGTGGGTCTGGGATGGAAAACTACATCTTTTTGGTTCCCCTGTTGTAGATTCTTTGGGCTGTGGAACTGCAGTTTGCTTTACAGAGTGCACTGCAGATCTGGCTGTTTTCATAGCTGCTGAGGAGCTAGAAGGCAGAGATGTTTGCCTGACTCTGCATACATTAAGAGTGAGCTAATGTGGGTGTAGGGCAGATCAGCCATGTAGCGTTTTTCTTGTCTTTGGCATGCATCATGTTACACTAGCTGATAAGAGTGCAACCAGGTGGCTGCAGTTTTGTGTCTGCTCTGCAGCTGTGACCCGTGGGGTCCCAACCAACTTGCCCTGCAAAATATTCCAGTCATAGTACTCCAGGTTCTGCTGCATTGCTGTTAAATCTGGACCAGCTGCACCTGCCTTTGCAGCCCATGTTGGGATCAAGCACGCAACGCCTGTTCTTCCCGAGAGGTGATGGTGACATAGAATGTATTTATTCTCTATGTGCTGCCAAAGCAAAAGTGAGGTGCGTGTTTACCTTTGACTCTGATTCTGTGGGGGAAGGGGCAGAATAGGCTGCCCAGAAGTGCTTCTCAGGAGAGAAGAACAGTTACTATTGAATAATGTGCATTCGTGCATATTTATACAGAAAAATTAAGTGTCCAGTGAATAATAATGGTAGATCACAAGAAACTCTGCAAAAGCAGAACATTTAGTGTTGCAGTGCAACTTTGATTAATGTTATGGATGCTTAATGAGTGAAAGGTAAGCCTTAGTGAAAGACAGCTTGCTTTCCTTGGAAAATGTGATCTGCGATTGAGATATCAATGAGCTTTTAGGCCAAACTGATTTCTACAAAGTAATGGTGGTTCAAGGTTGGCTGCACACTGTGAATCATGTAATTCATTGCTCCAAGTTTTCTTGGACATTTCTGGTTATAGTTTAAAATAATACTTCTATCTTACATTAGTGCATTATCTTCACTTTAAGCAGCAAACTTTCTGGCTACTATGCTGTCTTTTAACAGATGCAAGGCCAGCCTACTGGGAGGCTATCAAAATAAAAGTATTTACAGATTAGCTCTTCAGTTACAAAATTTAAGAATGATGGGGAGGTGATTTAGTACATCTAGGTAGATAGAAAACATAGTTTTGGTGTGTTAAGAGGGAGACATGCCAAAGATTTTTAGTAGAACCCTTTCTGGTTATTTAGTAGAAAATCCTTTTCACAATTTCCTGAGTTGTTAATTTAATCCTCAGTCCTTTGTTTATGATAAATTTGCAATTTCTTATCTGTTGGAAGGATATAATTGCATTCTGTTGGTTGGTTTTTTTTTTTAATTTGTTAGAATTGCCTTCAAGTATTTAAAACATAGGAGCTAGTGCTTTAGAAGAGATTTTGTGATGCTGCATGTGGTGGCATCATGGATGTCAAAGGCGAAAATCTTGTAGTCCACCATGCCCTTATTATTTTGGGGCAGGGAAATTGAGTGTGGATTTTTGAAGATACAAACATCTTAATCTGAACATTTTGTTTGCTCTATGGAAATGTACGTACCCCGTAACATTTTGAATTAAAGGGACTACTAAATTTGAGGCTAAAGTTTGTGTCATCTATCTAAATAGCCACACAAATGAGAAACCTGAACTCTTTGCATATGAGATTTGAATGAATTTAATTGGACCAGGAGCTGGCTTCTGACTTCTTTGATACCATTTTAAGCCACAGTCATGTGCAATGCTTATGTTCTTAAATTTAAAAAGCCTTCAGTATGAGGACTGTGTGCATCTTTGAAATGTAGTTAATAACTCTTTTTATAAGCAGTGCTTATCAGCACTAGAGCCAGCAGAAAAGTCATGAGTGTAAAAAGAAATGGAATCTCCTGTTCAGCTGCTTGCTTTGTATTTTTAACAGGCCACTGTGGGTAGTCATTTGCAGTGGTTTTGTTGTTTGGCTTTAGGTTGTGTCAGTGTGTGGTAATGTTTATGACAAGCAAAATCTGGAAAAACTAATAGTAAGTCCAGAAAAAGTGGCTGGGAAAATAAACACCATGTTGCCACATGTATGTGAGTTTAGGGTTAGTATGCAAACTAACGAACATGCTAAAAAAACAAACGAGGAATTATAATATAAACTTCAAAGTCTTCAAATAGACAAAATGCAGGAAAAATCAAGCAGAGAGCTAAAACTTTTCACTTGTGTCTCATGGCCTATATATTTCAAATTCAGCATTTTTTCCCTTGGCAAATGAATTGTCTGTTATTGATTGTAGCTGCTCTGGATTTACATGAGATTATGAATTAGAAGAATCAGATCATTTCTCTTCAGCTCAAGAAAAAAAAGCTAATTAAAAATATTAGAGGTGCTTCAGATAGTTTAATACATGTTGTCCATAGGCAATGCAGCTTGATTAATTAAAGCTTAACTTTGAACAAGATCCTATTACCATAGACTTAAGTGAAGCCTTGATGTGCCAGTAATGCATTTTTAAATGTGTTTTTCTGATTTCCTAGAAGGAGAAGATTCCTGCTTAATGAGGGATCTAGCAAACAACCTTCTGTTCATTTATCTCCAATAGATTGCCAGTGATACATATTGCATAGAGGTTAAAGGTTTCTGAGAAACAGACTGATTGGTTTTGCTTCACAGTAATGATTGCTTTGATAAGTCAGCTACTAAGAGCGGTGTGACAGTGTTTTTCTGTTTCCACTGCATGCATCGATGTTCTTCTAAAAAGCTGCATGTTTGTTGCTTTACTGGAGGGGCCTAGGGAAGCATCTTTATTTGCTGCTTTCACATATGCAGGCACATGATGACAATGTCTGTCCCAAT
Organism: Rhagologus leucostigma; assembly: GCA_013397725.1. Taxonomy (NCBI): domain Eukaryota; kingdom Metazoa; phylum Chordata; class Aves; order Passeriformes; genus Rhagologus; species Rhagologus leucostigma. Next base: position 61,980 of record VZTD01003649.1, read on the forward strand.
TCTGAAGAAATTAATACAGAAGCAGTTGAATGGGTACCTGACAGCTGTGGATGGCAGAGGACTTAGCTGAAGCTACTCCAGAACCATAAGAACGTGTATTTCCACACTAAACCCTTTCTGCTAGAGACCATCCATATTGACATGAGAGGAGGAATGAAAGTGCAATTCTGTTTCTAGGGAGGTCTGTTTCTATGGAGATGCTGCTAGGCAGGTGGCATCTCACCTGGTCCGTTGTGTCTCCTGTGGCAATTTCTGTCTAATTACAAATACTTACCCTGAGAAGTTTCCATTACCCATGAGCCCGTGTGAGTAACTGTCTGTGGATAAGCAATGGGGTTTTGTACATCATTGAGGAAACGGAAAGAAAAGTATTAGAAGTATTTAAAAGAATATCTAGTCTACATGAGGTAAACTGCGTGGGGAGCCTCTGTTTTTCCCATTGCTTAGCAAAAGGAGGAAATGTTCTTCAATGTTTAGCCAGTTAAAACCAAAAATCTGGAATGTTTAAATATTTTTTTTTTAGCCATATACATTCCCCCTGTCCTGTCGAGCCTGTTTTTGGTCCATCAAATCTTGTTCATAAACCAGCAATTAAGCATTACTTGAGTCTTTCCTTCTGGTGAGCACTTCCATAAATGTTACTTTCCTTAAGAAGATGACCACCTTGTCTGAGAAAAATGTGAGTGTAGGGAGTGAGAGACTTCGTTAAAAGTCTGTGAGTTAGTCACAGCTGAGCAGCACATCCCTGGGATTTAGGCTAAATCCTTTTAGTGGTAGTTTTTTTTCCCAACTAGTTAAACTCTTCTGAACATCTTTTGTGTATCAGGAACATTCCTGCTGAATTTAATTTTCAAACTTTGAATTTCAAAAGATGAACACAGATCAGAAAAACACCAGAACAGCAGAGCCATGAAGGCTACAAAACGTGGCCATCTTGGCAAAGATCATTTGAGCGACTACTCTACATTGACTCACTTTTGCTTTATTTTCTCCATTTTGGGGATGCATGTCAGGGTAAGAAATGCCTTTCTCTCTGTATGTGGTTAAGGTATTGGTTCAGTATCTAGTATTCATAGGTTTGATGGCCTCTATTGATTTGGTTAAATAGTTTTATTTCTCTGGAAGAATTTTCTATTCTGTACATAAGACAATAGCTTTCTGATCGTTCCTCGTGTGGTGGTCATTCTGTTTTGTTTTTTTTTTAATAAACATGTTTTCTCAAAACTGAGGTGGACAAGAACTTATGGTCTGGGTAAAAGGAAGGGTTTTTTAAAACAGAAGGAGGTGGAAAAAAAGTAAGACCATAATGGAAGATTTTAAACATACGTTACTGTGACTTAGTTTTCCTGATATATGCTTAGGTTTTATTTGTGGATTTCTAAAATTTTATTTATTTATTCCGATATGTGAGTTGTAGTTCTTGCCAACAGTCTTAGTGTTACCATGTATTTATGTAGTGTCTGTTCTGATGGGACTTTGATCTTGTTTGAAATCTTGGTGCTTTGGAAGTCTCAAATGTAACTCTTTAGACTAAATAAAATTAAATTGGGAAAAACATTTTTAAAAGAACAACTGAGACTTAAAGAGCTCTCACCAAAGTCAGGTGAAGAAGCACAGGGTAAAAGCTCTTGCTCCGGGTCGTTCCCAGGCTAACATCAGCAGAATGCTTAAACTAACACTCTTCAGATGCAAACAACAGGCAAAACCAGTAGGTTTTTTTATGTTGCTGTCCCAGGTAAATCTTAGGGTGGTGGGTACTGCCTCCGGTGTTGGAAGAGGAAATGGGTACGTTTTTGTATGATGCGTGTGTGGACCTGAGGGTTTTTTCCTTCTTAACACCAGCTTTTTTATGATCACAGAGTAATTTGAGTTTGAATGGATCCCTGGATGCCATCTGATCTAAGCTCTGCTCAAATCGGGTGACTGAGACAAGGGCCGCACATGCCCTGTTTCTAGCCCTTGGCATAACCAAGGCATGAAGCTCTGAAGGTGGAGTGCTGTGCCTCCCATGGGTGTCAAACACCAGCTCATGCAGCAGGTTTTGCTACAGTCCTGGTGAGATGGAGTGGCATATGACTGCTGGGGAGACATCTTCCTTCAACCTGCCCTCCTCATCCTCTGCTGGACAAGCTGCCCTGCAGAAAGCTGCTTGCTTTGCTGCTGGCATTTGGGGCGATGGAAGTGTTGGGGTGAAGGACATGTACCATTTGAGGGAAACAGTGATCTCCTCCTGATGGATGCTGTTTTTAAGTCCTTCTTACCACTGCCATTTCCCCTAGGAAAGGACAGAAATACAGATGTATTTGCTGGATTAGCCAATTCAGTGACCTGGAATTTATTTTTTTTAATTGAATTTTTAGGATGGTCAAGATGGAGGAAATTTTTGCCCAGAAGTTTGGAAAACTGTTTTCTTGGTGTTAAATTATTTTGCAGCGGTTTCAAAATTAAAGCACTTTTTTTAAGAAACGGAAAATTTATTAAGCAGCATTCCTAGTACCTATGTGCAATGCAGTCACATTTAACTTAACGAGAAAGTAATGCTTTTCACCCAGTAATGCTGTGGTGAGCTGACAGAAATTTGTATTAAATAGGAGTCAGTGCAAAAGCAGCCTCTAGCTTTGTAATTCCATTGCTTTTATAGTGGACATTTTACATAACCTTTCCGCAAACTTGGTGTGTATTTCTGATATTCACAGCTATTATACCTTTTGTCTCAGAGTGATAAATAAGGATGAACTCAGGCTTCTGCTCTTGCTTAACAATTTTCATTCCTTGCTGATAAATGATTAATGTAATCCACTTATGAGATTGCCACAAGATCATTCAGATTTTGGCATCTTAATTTTTTCATAACAATCAGAAAATCCCAAAGTTCTCAAAATCTTCCTTGTGTAGGACTATGCTAGGGCTGCAAGGCACATGGGAAGGAGATGTTTGAGCTCGATGCCTTCTTGGCAAGGAGATGGGCATCAGCCCAAGGGGACAGTGTACTTCATAGTAGTGGCTCTGCATTAGCTTCAACATCCAGGCTTTAGACTTTCAACTACAGCCTCATGGTGACTAGCCTGACTGCTTAGCCCTAGTTTAAAGTCTTGTCCAAGTCAGGCAGTTTTAATGCATTGTATTTTCGATGTGACAACCTTTGCCCGCACTGATTTTGGAATCAGCAGTTTTAGTTGCAGTTAAAGTTGAGTGTGGACTTCACACATCCTCACATACCTTTCTATTTCTTTACCTGGGTAAACTGTAAAGACTGAATGTCTTTATTTCAGCTTAGGTCAAGCTGGTTTTGAACGCAAATTTAAAAGCTACATGAAACACATTTATCTTTTAAGAGTTACACAGACTTACTGCTTCAATCTGCAATACATCAAACATATTTTGGATTAAAATCAAGCTACATTATTAAAAAAAAAGAATTAGTATTTCTCATTAGCTACTGGCTTGGTTATATCTGGGTTTGAAGTCAAGATAACCCAGCCTCTTGAATGAAATTTTTGTCTCAAAGAAAGTCAAATAAGTAAGCTGGAAGGAGGAGAGAAGAATATATTGATTAAGATATGTATAAGCTGCCTGGATAATTGGTTTTTTAGATAACTCTTCAGGTTATATTGGTTGTCAGAGGTGACATGCAGCATCAGCTGATGTCTTCCCTTGCTCTAGTTATGACAGTGCCTGTGTCACTGGGGTCCCATTGTTACCTGTCATTGACCAAGGACAACAATACATTTCCTAAAGGAGATCTGGTTCTCTGTCAGACCCTCCTCAGGATAAATTGCCCCCTGATAACCAATAGAATCAGTTTGAGCTAAATGTCAGCATGAAATACAGTTGCATGAAAAGTAAATACTAAAGCACAATTGCAGCTTGTATACAGTTAACACTCATACGGTCAACTTTCAGAAAGGTAGAAGATTCCCTGCTTCAAAACTGATTGACCTTTGGTGATTCTTTAGGAATTAAAAGTGGAAGGAACAACTTTTTGTGCATGGAACAAAGGCAATTTTTATATGTCACAGTTCTGGCATGTAAATTCATATTTTATTGAAGATACCTGTTCTTCAGCCTCTTTATCCATGAAGATAATGACCAGAGGTTCAAATATTTTTTTTTTCCTTCCAGTATATAACTGCTGAAACCTGGGCAGTTCATAACTCAATTTGGATCTTCAATATTAAAGTCTGTGTTATGTTCTTGTAAGCAGTGGCATCCACAGGCACTGTAGTGCAAGTTCGTGTATGTGCACCAAGTACGCTCTGGATAACAGAATAGCACAAACAGCTGTAAGGTAAGAGTTCCTTTTTTACATTGAGAAACAGAACTACTTCATTTGAATTTAAAAGAAAGACTTTTAGCTGCCTGCCCAAGAGCCTTGTGTTTTCAAACAAGCAGTGTGTAAAACAGTCATTTTAGGGCGATTGGTTATTGGAAACACTAAGGGTTATCTATTATACTTTTGTAGGTGTCTGAAACCACCTGAAACCAGAGGGTGAAATTACCAGGAAGGGATTCACAGGATGAGATTGACTAATTCAGAGTTTCTTGTGATGGAAGGAAGAGGATCATATTTTTTTCAGTTTAAATGATTCCAAAAGCATTCTGAAGGTTTAATAATCACATGAACTGTAAAGACTGAAGGACAGTAGACAGAAACCCCTGCTCTTGTTCTGTTTTTATATTATTCTATGTCTCCGTTATTATGTTTAGTGTATCAAAAAATCAGGCACACCTTCCCCCGCCTTAAAGACTGACCTCCTCCAACTAGGTGCAAATCCACAGTCACTTTATTTGCTCTGACTATTGAAGATTTCCCCTCTCTTCAGTGTATGACAGGAATCCTGTGGCTTCATGGCTTTTTGCAGTATCTCACACAATTACTTTGCTGTAGTAGTGTACAAACCTTGGTGGCCTCCTTTTTTGTGTTGACCTTTCACATGTAGTGAGGTACTGAACAGTGGGTGTAATCCACATAAAACTCACCCAATGAAGCCTTTGGATAGGTTTGTTGGTCTTCACCTGCCACCTGTAGGGATTCGTGCTCAGATGGGAAGACATTGTTGCCAATGCAAAGCCATCACATCTTTGAAATATGAGGTATTGTGCTGTGAAGTCACCTATAACTATTTGAAATTTAGTTTGAACAGCATGTAAGACCCAGCTGAAATGCCAGTGGGTTTTAGGAAGGAAGATTGTGCTTGCAGAGAAAAGCTGCTCGGTGTGAAGTAGCAGTCTGTTCTGCAGCCTCATGGAGTACCCTCCTATTTTACACTGGTGCCACCCAATGAGGAAGAGGCCTTGCCCTGTTCCTATGTCTGGTCTGCTCAGAAATCAGTCAGTAAGAAGTATGAGTTCATAGTGGGGAAAATATAGAAAATAGAGGCATCTAGTTGATTTTTTTTTCTCTAAGAAGACAAACTGGGATGTTGAAAGTGCAAAAAATACCAGTCACTTCTTCTGGCAGTGTCAAGGGAGCTTGCATGAGATTGGTGACAGAAGCAGATTATGTGGGAAAAAAATCAAACTTGACTGAGACTTTCAGTTGTGCATAGTTCCATGTTCACCTGGTCAAACTTCCTGAAGCCTTCAAGCACTGTGGCAATACAGCTTTCAAAATCAAGTCCAAATTTTAGCATAATTTTTGACAAAATTATTGGTGCGGTGATTGCACTTTGGCAGGGAAGTGATTATCAACATAGGTTTTCCATGTTGGTGCCTGTCACTGCTCTTTAAAAGTTGTATCCTATTTGGAGGACATGAGTGGGGAAGGGAGAAATTTGTGTAGCTGGAGCATCCATCTGGTGCATTTTGATGATTTGTTACTTGCTGTAACCAAGGCAATGCCAAATATGTAACAAGGACTTAGCATACAATGTAAAAAACACCTGCTGTTGTGCCTGAATCAAATATTCAGACAGCTATAATTTCTCGTTTGTTTATTCCTGCACAATTGTTTATTAAATAAATCTTTTGAAGACACTTGAAGATCGAATGACCACAGCTGTTTTAAAACAACATTCATGAAATAGGCACTCTTTTTTACCAAGAGGAAGGAATCTCCCAAAAGGTCTGCCATGCTTTCATTATCCAAAGGGCAAATCTTCTGGCTGCAGTCCTGCCTAAAGAGAAGATGCATGGATCAACATCTTAAGCTTCAGGGGTGTAAATCTGGAAACTATTTTCTGCTGAGGAGAGACTAAAGCGTTAGAAGTCTAGGCTTTTGTTCTGTTGCTCATCAGCTGTGATAGGCTTTCCCCACAGGCAGTAGTTTCTGAATTCTCTTGTAGTGGCTCCCAAGTCTGCTCCTGCTGATGGTTATAGCCTACCAAGTAAGCACTCACACTGGGAAGTGATGAGATTTTTGACACTTTCAGTTGTGAGGAGGCATTTAAGTGTCAGAAGCAAACATGGAGTGTAAATACACCAATTTTGATACGCATTTTATGAGATGTTGCAAGTTTTAGCCTGAGGACTCAGGGTGGTAGCAGTGCCTTCCTTTTTAGTTTCCAGGATTATATTTATGATCGCAGATTCTTCAGACTCAGTCCCAGGTACCTCAGACAAAAGCTTCTTATATGCTAGTTATAATTTTATTTTTCCTGTCCCTAAGTGTAGCATGTGAAAATTGAATTCCTCCTTCTAAGGCATAGCATTGTCACCCTTCAGCTTCATTTGCATGGCACTTGTGACAAGGTCCTTGTGGAACGTAATCTCATGTAAATATTTTATTTTGCATCTGGTGTGTACTGTTTATGTGTATAGTTGTGCTGTGGGTACTTCATATTTTACGTGGTTTTGAATTGTATGTGGTGGAGATTTAATACTTTTCGTTTTTCTCTTCTCTCCCATCTGTATCTGGTTTGTAAGTAACGTCATAATGTTTTCTGTTTGTTCTTCTTTGTCCTGAGGAGACTAATTCTTCTGGCTCTAAATGTAGCCCTATTCATTACTTCACAGGACATGTGATGTATTTCCCAAGAGAAAACAATGATGTAATATATGGATGGATTTTAATATGTAAGGGATCAAGGTTAAATAAAAGCCTTTGCAAAGGATCTGGTGAACCTGTGTTGGAAGTTTAGGAAGAGAATTGCATTTAGTCTGAAAATGTTTTTCAGAAAAAAACACCACCTTTAGCTCTTGAAAATTATTGGACAGTCATAGGTGGGGTTAGTGGGAGTATCTTAGAGCTTAAAAATTGACAGACGCTTGACCATTCTGAGTGTGGAAACAGCTATACAGTCCACAGTTCGGAACCACTGGCCCAGAGCATCTAAATAAATCTTTGTCACGTAATGCTGAAGACTTGGCAGTGGGTGCTGACCATTATGCATAGCTCTGAAATTTCTGACTCAGGGAAAGTATTTCTTTTTTCTGTGGCCTTGTGAATTTATGGTCAAAGAAAGAAATTGTTCTCAATTTTACATTTGCCCCTTTTTAGTAATACTAAATAAATTATTGGGGTGCTGTCCGTGTGTACATGAATAAGATGGCGTTTGGTTTTCTTCTGCCTTGCTAATAAAGGTGCTCAGTGAATTAGAGGAACAGAAGACCTCATTGTGCCTGGCATGGACACGGTTTCTCTTGTTGTTGTCTGCATATCAAGTGCATGGCACTTATGTAGTGTCTGGTTAGCAAAGGAAGTTATGCTGTTGTTGCTGCTGTGATTTTACACTGCTTTAGGGGAAGGTTTGCATGGTTTCTTCAGTTTATTAGGAACAAATGCATTCCTGGATTCTTTCTCCATTTTACCTGGTAAACCTTATGCTGCCAAAGAAAGAACTACAGTAATTTTGGGCAGAAATTGGGTAATTAGTCTACCCTGTGAAAATGGCACTTTGTTTCTGAATTAAAAAAGCTTTTTTTTTTTTTTTGTTCAACTTTTTACATTTGAGGCGTGACAGAAGTCCAAGGGTTTTAATGTTTCTTGTGAGGAGAAAGTTTCACTGTGCAAATTTTTTACCTATTGAAGAAAAATAAGTACAGGAGCAAGGAGTACAGGAACTGATTTAAGAGTAATGTTGGAATCTTGATAGCAAGTTTACGGTGTTGAAGCATGTCTTGCTGTTGAAGCTCTTTGCTTTAAATGCACTTACAAACTTTTAATCTCTGCCTAAGCTGTGTGCATTTTACAGCTTAGGTTGGTTGTCTTATACAAATAACACAAAGATGTTCACAGGGCAGGAATGATGCTTAATAATTGGAGAGGAACAAAATGTTGTCTCCCTTTTGTTAATAAAGAGGAATAATCTTACCTTGTAAGCAAAAAAAGCCCTGGTAGAAACAGTAGGAAACAAAGCTATGTATGGTAAGGAGGATTTAACTGTGAATGATATGGTGAGATAGAGAAAGAACTAAGCACTGGAAAAAGCATCTCAACACTGATGTCTACCAGACTGTGAAATAGTCTCCCAGGGAGTGAGAGAAGATAGATTTTCAGAGAAGTGAATACTCAGTGGTGCAAGGGCTTCAACAATACTGTAGGGAGCAATCCTCAGTTTGAACAATCTCTTTCAGAGGGATTTTCACATAGTTTTGCTTTTTACAATCCAGGATAAATTTATCATTGAAACTGATTTAAGCAGCTTTTCTTTTCTTCTTTTGTTTGTCACCAGATGTAGTTTTCTGATGTTGTTTTCTTCCATGAGAATAACAATTTGATGATGTAGTAAATTATTTTGACCTTTAGTTTTGTCCTTGAAGCAGCATTCCATGACTCAGTGGTCAACTTCTTTAGGCTGATATTTCAAGTTTGAGTAATATACAGTAAAAGTTGGGAATGTACCTTGTCTGTTTGGTCTTCCAAAGGAAGATCAAGTGATTGTAGTGTAATTGCCTGTGGTCATGCTTTGTAGCAATTTTTTATATTCCTCTGCAATTGACTGGAATGCTTTTAGCAAGGGTGCCCTGTACCAATGGGTCTGTTTGATGTAATTTCGAACATTACTGCCACAATTTGTGCTACTTGTCTTTCCTCCTTCAAAAATACAGGGAGGGTAAAATCTGTAGAAAAATCAACTTTCATGTGTAAGGACCAGATAGATTCACAGTGAGTGGCAGAGGGAGTGCAATCAAATGCTGGGTAAAAAGAGATCAGCCAAAAATAGTAAAATTGGGCAAATACCCTCAATGAAATAATGGCCATCATGCGAAGAAGGTTAGTTAATTTTTTTGAAAGTGGTAAAACATAGATGGATGTTTCAGAGTTAAAAGTGTTGGAAAAAATAATTGTTGATGTTGTGGGAAACTGTAATAGTAATGAAGAATTAGCAGAAACGCTGCTAGGGAATAGGTGTGGAAAATTCTTTGTGGGATTTAGGAGTTAATAGAGTTGAACAAAAACACTTTTTAGCTCCTGATCATTAGATTTTCTTTCCGGGAAGAATGTAATTTCTAGCTGAAGTATCTTTGACTGCCACAGCTACCTATCAAAAGAAGGTGCTGTGTGTTTGGTTTTCATGAAAAGATGAAGTAGATACTTTGGTTGCAAGATGCCTTGAGCTAGATGAGCAAGATGCCTCCTTGCTTCCCTACAGGAGGTTCAAGCAGTGCCACTGTAGCCCTGAGGATTCTTATTGTCATATCTCTCCAGATCTTTTTTGCAATGCTCTTAAAATCTGACACTGTAGCAAATGCTTATTAGTAGTAGAAGAATTACTAACATTATTTCTGTAGACTCTTGCTGTTTCGGTAATCATCCTGACTTTCCTTTTACACATTACCCATCACTGTAATACCCTCAGCATACAAAGTGGGCACTGCTGCCTGTTGCACAACCACAACTTGCAGCAGACCAAAAAGCAATAATCGGGCATCAAGCATGTCCCCATTGAGTGAGTGCTGAAGTTTTGATTGCACATAGTGTGACTGCAGTTGTATAAAACTGGTGTTGTGGCTTCAGCCCTACTCAGAATTGAGGAAATCACTGTACGACATGTCGCTGAATTGTCCGATTCCTTAGATGTGTTTTGCTTGCAAGTACTGAGTAGTCTAACAGGTTGTACATTTTGTTCTTCTTCCCTTACTCCTCAGCATTTCCAACAAAAAGGGTTTTGAGTCAGAGCTGAAAAACTACAATTTTAAGTAAAGCACCTTTTATAACATGTATACAGCAGTTACTGATTAATTGTATCTTTTTAAGTTCTTTTTCCTGCTTTTGAAAGCTGTATGAAATCCATTTATTTGACAGACCTTTCCAGATCTTTAAAACTGGAACAATAGTGAAGTAGCATGCAGAAAGTCATGTGGTCGCCATAGCCATATGCCAGTATGGGTTGCTGGGTCTGGTGGGGTGCCCCAAAAGACCTGCTGCAGCTCTGGTTTCTGATGTGGAAGCCTGTTCAGTGAAACAGAGAAGTAACCTGCTGTTCTGCTGACCCGCCTGCCAGCTGTGCTTTACAACTGCTCTACTTTCGCTGTGCTGTGTGAGGAGTTTGAATGCATACCAGAAAATCTGCCAGGAACTGTCAACTTTTGGTTTTGGTTCTTGTTTGGTAGTAAGTTGCTGATGTTGTTGCTGCATATGTAACACAGATCAGAAGTCACTGAGAGAGTGGTGAAATGGTTGGGCAGCTCAAGTGCTGGGTTTGTGACTTCAACCAGCCTACTAATAACGCTAGCTTTATATTTGCAATGAAAACAAAATGTGTAATTAAACAACTGCCTGATGCCTGGAGCTTATTATTAAGGCATTTCACAGTCCTCTGTGACTTCTGGTGAAATTCACTGAAGTTTGTGCTGATGCCTTGAAGTGGCTACCTAAACAGAGGCTAGACAAGAATAAGAGAATAAAAGTAGGTATTTATTTGAAGGGCCTTCAAAGGTACACCCTGGGCGGTCAAAAGGCTACACCCAAGATAAACCCTGGGTCATGAGTTCTTCACACTTTTGTGAGTTTGGTCCATTTGCATATCAGAGTTAATTCTCCAATTATAACTTCAGTTAATGATGTAATTACCCCAAGTTTGCCACTCCTCTTCAGAGGCTTTTAGTTTACACATTTTGGAGCCTGGGACAACAAGGTGTCCTTGGTGCAAACCTAGAGAGGGTTTGTTATGTCTAACCAGCATGAGAGAACAGCAGCTAACAGGCCACATGAAACTTCAGAGTTACACACTAGGCAGTACAGGATTTGAAAAATATAAAAGTTAAAACCTAAGGCATCAGTGCAAAGGTTTTGCTTGAATGTGTATTATTTGAAAAATGGTACAAATACCTGAAAAATACCTTTTCTTTGTTTCCTTTCTGTGTAGAGCAACAAAAAGAAGCAATGGAGGTGACATTGTTGCTTCAGTGTTGAGGGAGTAAGGATAGAAGTAATGAACTGATAATCCTCTCTGTGTGGGAGATGACCTTTTTAATTTAAAGTAGCACTTAGTTTATTTTGACAATAGTTATTACATTGCATGCTTCTGTTTACATTTTCACTAACTGCTTGCTCTTGAATAGCTTCTAGTAAAGCCTTGTAAAGCCTTTTTCTGAGCAATGAATAGTCTAGCTGAGCACGGCATTGTGGAAGCCCTGGATAACAGCTGAGACTATGCTTTTGAGCCTCAACATACAAAATCTCTGAGGTGGAAATTAGTGAGACTGAAAGGTATTATGAACAGCATATTTTCTGAGCGTAGCTATATCTTACCTAAGTGAGATTTTCTTCCTGGTGATCCCAGGATTGCAAATCCTTAGATATTTTAAAAAGTAGGAAATAGAAATGTCTGAGAGTCTTAAAGATTTTTTGACTTAACAGGTCTCACTGATCTGCTTCTAGCAAAACAAGCCAAGTCCCAAACAATGATTTTTTACCTGCTCCAGGAATCTACAAGAAGCAGTGTTCTTACCGAGGAAAAAACAATCCAGTGGCATCTGATTTAAATCTCTGTAGCTTTGCTCTAATCCTGCCATTAACACACAACTGTATTCTATTTTGTGGAGTTACTTTTATTTAGAGCAAACTGGAGGTCCCTCCTTACTGTGTAATCCATATGTTTGGTACTTAGAGTGTCAAAGGCTTACTTGGAAACTGAGCTGAGGTTGCACAGAGGTGTTGTGGACACCTCGGGAGAATATGCCTGTATTCTATGTGAAAGCAATTTTGCTATGTAAGTTTCCACATTTCTTCTCTTTGGGGGTTTTTTTTCTGTTTGTTTTGTTTTGTTGGTTTTTTTGTGCTGCTCTGAAAAAAGAAATCTGCATAAGTAACTTCTTTCTCCGCCTTGGAAGCTGCATGTAGACCACACTCTTTTTATGCTTGCACTATCCTAGCATAGGAATGGCTTGGTTGATTTATGATTTTTTCAAATTTTTGTTCAGGTCAAAAATGAAGAAACTTTAAAAATTTTTGTACACTTGTTTGTAGGTGGGATAAAAAATACACCCAGAGAAATCTGTAAAAGAACAGACATGATGAGTAAGTAGACTGTTTCCTAAGTAGTGCTCTTACAAAAATTTTTTTTTAGACAAAATAACATTATTACTCTTCTATCTCTTTTCTTCTTGTTGGTAGTTTTGATTCTGTTCTTTCTGTAGGAATTTGCTTAGTTAGGTTTTTAAATTTGTTTTACTTTTTAATTTAAAAATTTGGGCAGTATATTAAAACCAACCAACCAAAACCCACTACTAACAGATGCCCTCCCCCCAAACCACAGAAGCTGGTAAATTTGGACTCTGGGCATCTGTTTCAAGGCAATTTTTGTGTTAATAAGGTTTTTTTTTACTGTGAGCAGTTAAAAGTTGTTCTCATCTAATGTGGAACATTAGGCTTCCCTCAGGCTTATGAAGCTTGCGGGAACTTGAAAAAAATTTTTTTCTTATTCCAGATCTTATTTGTGGGAATTTAGATAGAGTGAAAAAAAATTTCTAAAACAGTAGTCATATAATACTTCCCACATATGAAGTGTTTTTAAATTTTCTGTCCTTAACAATATGGATGTATTTCTTTAGATGATGCAGAAATTTTCAAAAGTTTTTAATAACTATTTTGTTTGTTTATTTCTAAGTTTCTACACAATTTAGTCAGTGTTTGTGGCATTAATAAGAATCATGACACTACACTACTTTATGCAGAATTCATCACGGGTTTGTCCACAGGAACAGAATGCGTAGGTTAATACAAAAGCCAGCAGTGAAATCCTGCATGTGCTTTTGGGATGGAAGAGGCGCTATTTAACCTTATTTTCTGGCTATCTTTTTAGCTTCTCCTGGTAGATAATAGGTGGATGGGAAAATGATCTTTCAGTGAATTGACACTACTGCGTTTCTGTACTTGAGTTGTGCTCTTGTACAGTTCCTTCTATGCTTTATCTTTTGCTTTCTGTCATAGCTTTCCCCTACTTTATGGTCTTGTCAGAACTCAGAAAATTTCAATATGCAGGTTGCAAAATTTAGAAAAAATCAGTCCCGGAGTAAAGCCAAACAGGAACATCATTTATTAAAGAAGTGATTACTAAGTAGATGGATTCTGTACACAGGGAAGGAGCTGAACTTTTGGGTAGTATGCTGTCTGGAAATTTGTATAGAATCTCATAAAATAGACCTGTAGTTGAAAATGTTTCAATAGGCAAACTAAATATCTTCTCATGTATGGCTTGTAACCACATTGCCTACCTCCTCTTTTGGCCCGGCATCAGCACCTGGCAGGAGAAGGTGAGGCACCTTCTGATCCCTGCCACACTGGTGTAGAACTGTGTCAGCTCCAGGTGTTTTGAAGTGTAAAGCTTTTTCAGTATCTTACGTAATTCATAGCAGCAGGCTGTCTGGACTACTCACTTTCACAATACAGTTGGTTTATATTTGGAGATGAGTGAAAGTGAAGTTGGGAAACCTTACACAAGAGTGGCTAGGACAGTATAGACAGGAAAGTGCTGCTGTGGGGAAGAACTTCCATGAGAGGATCTCGGGAGTTGTGTCTGGTCCAAAGCCAGAACTGGTGAAATAAAGGGAGGCTGGCATTGGGGATCTGTGTGATGCACTAAAGACAGCCATGGGCCTGCGATTCCTCCCATGCTTTAATTTTCATAAGAAGTTAAAGATACAAGGAACCTGATTTTTTTAAGATTCATAAGGATTTCATAAGTCTACTGTTCTTATATTGGTCTATTGCTTTCTTGTCCCACTCCTCATATCCTTACTACACATCTCTCTAGAAAGCCAGGAAGTTGATCATGAAGGAGAAGAGGGTGAGGATAGGGTCAGGCCAAAGACCTGCTGAGCAGTGGGGCTGGTCATGCTATGTGTGGGTTGGTCTGCCAGCTGCTACTGGACTTCTCACCCTTCACCTGCTGGGACAATGAACTGGAATTGCTTGTGAAGCTTTAAGAAAGTCCATTATCTTTGAGACTCTTATAAAACACATGAAAAATTGCCAGTGGCTAAAAAAGGTAAGTGTCAGAAATAAAGAAATGTTTAATCACTTAAAACTATTGTTTGGGGATTAGCGAAAGAGCGTACCTTCCAGGCTCTTTAATCATAGAGTGTTTTTTTTCCAGTGTAACATTATTCATAGGTTGTAATCTTACAAGCTTGAGTGGCTCTTTGTTTTCATTTTGGTAAACATTAAGTGCAAATCAGTGACAGAATATCTTAAATCTTTAATGAAGCTTTAATTATATCTGCATTTTTGTTTGAGTGATATCAACTTGTATAAAAACATTATGTATACTTCACATATATAATTGGCTCTCCATAGAACTGCTTATGTACAGATAATTATTTTATTGTTTATGCTTTATAAGTTCATTCTTGCTTATGGCTTTGGTGATTTGGTGTTTGGATTCTCCGTAGATCTTTAAAGAGTTGATGCTATATGAAACATAGAATTTCAATTATGTTTCTAAAATCATCATTTAAATGTTTTGGTGTTAAAAAATATTTTTTTTATAGTTCTCCATAAGCTAAATGTCAGACCATGATTACTTCATTTTCCTTTTTTACTTCCTTTTTTCTTTCTCGCTGAGACTTGAGTTATGGTTAATGGAATAAAGTATTACTGAAAGAGATTATTAGAATCCTTAGATGGCTGTTCTTAGTTTCAGCACTTGTCATTTTGCAGTTGTAGTGATCTTTCATAAAAAGGTCATGCAGCTAACAGTAGTATTTTTATTTGCACAAACAATGTTTTTACAAGTGAATGAGCTCTTCAAGACAGTAGTTTCAGTTACTTTAGGAGAAATACGAAACTTTGTAATAATCATACCTTTTCTGTTTTGAACTGTTTTCTTGACATTTGTCAATAAATATTTCAAATAATTTTGAATCCTTGCTATTATTATCACTATTGTGCAACTGCTGCTGTACAATGGAAAATAATGGGTTATAGAGAGGAAAACTCACCCGCTAGAAATAGATTTTCAAGACAATAGGCTGATTTCGTGTATAACCTTTTCACTGCGATGAAGTAGAATTTAGGCCGTCAGAATTGATATATTAGCACATCTTAGTGGAAAGGGCTGGCATTTAGGTTTCTGTTTTGTATTTTGTTTTCTCTCTTGGATATTATTATCTGAATTGACAGATGATTGACAGACAAAGTATTCTTTGTCACCACTGAATCAAGAGATTTCCATTAAAAGCAGGTTAAAGATGTTAGAATGAATCTAACTGTAGTGAGTTACTCTTTTTTTCTCTTTTTAAGAATTGTAAAGATGGGGTTTTTTTATCAATATAAGATTTTATTAGTCTGTTGACTTC
This sequence comes from Rhagologus leucostigma, assembly GCA_013397725.1. Classification (NCBI taxonomy): domain Eukaryota; kingdom Metazoa; phylum Chordata; class Aves; order Passeriformes; genus Rhagologus; species Rhagologus leucostigma. Next base: position 77,661 of record VZTD01003649.1, read on the forward strand.
CACATTTTTAATTTCACTTCCTGAGAGGGAATTGTTCAAAGACTGTGATTTATTTTGATGATTGATTATTTTGACATGTTTTTAGTCTTTTTCCTCTGATAAAGGTGAGCTACAAAGGTATCCCCTTACTATGAGTTCAGTCAGCTTTTTTTTTTTTTTTTGTGATAATATTTTAAATTCTAAATTTAATATTTCACTTCATTTTGTAGAAGGTTTCCTCATAAATTTATTTATGGTCTAAATTTATTTATTTATTAATTTTGGTGGCAGTGGGGAGAGTCTGGGTGGATTCCATGTTGTGCTTCCATTGAGATTCTTTGTAATCTCAGCTGTAAGACATAGTACACAAACCACAGTTTGAAGGAGGGTAGTGGAAGTCTCTAGAGCACAGACTAAGTGAAGAGGGAATCCCCACTACTAAGTGGGAATTGTTTAGGGCAAAGAAGGGACGGTGTGTACACAGCACTGAAAATATCTGCAGTGAAGAAAGAGACAGCAGGCACTCTGTTCTTGGTTTGTCAGGACTTGATGTAACTAACCAGTTTGCACTGAAATGGTGAAGAGTCAGATGAGAGCTTGGGAAAACTGCCAGCAGTAAGAATATTGAAACACTCAAATCTAAGCAAGTAACCATGGGTAAATACACAGATCAGAAACGTCAGAAATGTCATCAGTGTCACTGATGCTGACTTCAGGGACAGGGACATTGATATGGTTGTGTCACATGGCATCTCAAGATATGACTCAGTGATTGCTGAGTTTTTGGTATGCTGTCACAGAACTGCGGTTTGATTGGTTTTGTAGGCAGGGGGGTAAAATCAATCCACTCAAAGCCACATCTTTTTTTTTTTTCCCTTCCCAAACTTGGTATTGTAAAACCTCTATTTTCCTTTTTTGTTCTTCAGGCAGTATTCTTGCTGGTTAGCTCCAGACCAATTTGGAAGAAGAGACCTCAAAAATAAATCAAACCATTCATTTTTAATGAAACTGCTGATGAGATAGTGGGAAAATGTATTGACTTTCTCCTCTGAAAAGAAGTGAACCTGGCAGTTGCCACGGCAGTTGCCACGTTGACCAGGCAGTTGTGTGTGTTGGACCAGCATTGCTAATGTAGCTCTGGACCCATTGTACATTGTGAGGGCCAACTGCTCCCTGGGAGGGCATCAGGCACTGCATCACCAGTTGGGCAAGGGAGGGGATTGTCCTGCTCTGCTCTGCCCTGCTGGAGCAGGCTCCCCAAAGAAGTGGTCACAGCACCAAGCCTTACGGAGTTCAAGAAGCATTTGGACAATGCTCTCAGGCACATGGCGTGATTCTTGGGGTGTCCTGTGAAGGGCCAGGAGTTGGAACCTATGATTCTGATGGGTCCCTTCTAGTTCAGCATATTCTATGATTATATGGTTCTCTTTCTTGTCTGATCAGGATTTCATCAGGTGTTAGAATTAATTTAGGTTTAGTAGTAATAGAAGATGGTTTAGAAGACAAAGAATAGCCAGACACAGGGATTTGAGTCTTTTCAGTTGTCTGAGCAATAGAATTTTTTAAATTTATGAAGTGGTAATCCCAAGTGTTCACAGAAAAAGTGTCTCCATCATAATACTCATATATATATAGTTTTATGACCAACTTTGTGGTTCTTTACTCCATCCATTATTTTTCCCTTTTTGCTGATTAGATTTCATATGTAGTCTGTAGCAGATAAAATAAGAACCGTATAGAAAATACCAGTGGCTTTGTCAGAATTGTAACTGGTGATTTCCAGTATGTAATTTAGATGCTGAGCTGAAATGTTATGACATACCCAGCAGGTATCTGTAAAGGGGTTCTGTTTACCATTCATGGTTTTAAGGGAGAGCTGTAAACAAAATGTAATGGCTGCTTGTTTACTGGTGGTTTAAAGATGTTAGTTTGTATTTTATACTAAATGCTAGCTGTCTCCCCCATTAGTTAATAATTGTAACACATCTGAGCACACTCTACACAGATAATGTAGGTGGAGTTAAAGGAGTCTGGGTTTCTTGCTTTTCAAGTAGATATGAAATCCCAGAAAGCTCAGATCAGCTGATCCTCTCTTTCTTAGAATCTGAAGCCTCTACACTTGCCTTTACACGTTAAGTATTTTCACCTGACATGCATGCTGTGTGGTTGATAGTCTGAGAACCTTTGAGTTATGGTGGAGCATGAATTGGATTAGAAGACATTTATACTGTGAGTTCAGATTATTAATTCTTTCCTGCCAGTTTCCTTGTTTCCTTTGAATGCAAGTTCTGTGATGCAATTAAAAAGGAGAGCAGATGTTTGCAAATTAATAAAGTCACAGCCACAGCTCAAGCCTTTAGTAATCAGCTCTGCAGGCTGATGTTGCTGTTGCTCACTTTTCCTGGGTGTTTGTCTCTGAAATGAGCTCTGCTCTCTCTTTCTGCTTACTGAGTAGTTCTACATCAGGGATAATGTCCAACATAATTCCCAGAGGAAGTGAAGACATTTGAAGGAGATTGGTCTGGTGAAAAATACTGTCCTACATCTAAGTAATTGAGAATAGCAATATAATTTGATTCACGTCACAAATAGCATGGTGTGCCTGAGAGAGCAAAAATGGAAATTGCTTATGCAAGGAGAGTGAACTGCAACATGTTGGGTACTAATATAATACACAAATTCTTTCTGCTCCGGTTCTTACACTATGCCTCTCTGTAGTATTACAGGGGTCTCAGTATAAACAAATGGCTAATGCAATCAGTCTATCTCAGCATTTTTGTTTGTTGAATTTCCATCCAGATTGTACCTTGGCACATCTGGCTGCCTGATGTGGTATAACGTTTGTAGGGCTTTCAGATGGAACAGTATAGTTAAATTTATGAAAGGTTTCAAATTGGAATTCATTTTCTTTTAGAGTACAAAGGCAAAACAATAACATGTTAAGTAGCACAAAGTAAACAAGTGCTAAAAATAAGCAATCAGGAATTATTCTTGTTCAAGTCTTGGGTTACACAGACTGATAGAGTCGTCAATACTGAATATATGTAGCTATTTCACTTTGACTAACATGTAGCAGAGTGTATTCTCTGCCCTTTTTGTCCATGAAGATGTGTTTACAGCACATTAAAACTGATGACTAGTTCTTAAGCAGTAAATTCCAAGATGCACTGGTCTAGAGGGCATCAGAGGTATTTTTAAATATACAGAAAACAAGCTAAGCTAATGAAATCTATGCAGGTAGGTATTTCATTCCTCTAAGTTGTGTCTTTACTGTGATTATCCTGCCCTTATGGGTCCTTATAGGTTTTCATGTTTCATTTATTCTTTGGCAAATTCTGTGCTTCTCTTCGTGCTTCATAACCTTTATCTGAAATTTCAGTTTTGATCCTTTGAGGTTTTGTGCTCAATGCTGAATTTGTACATAAAATATAGAACAGAATGGTAAAACATTGCACTCAGAAAAACAGCTCTCAGTGTATTTCTGATGTGAGAGACAAGGAGGAGAAAACAAGGAATTTTTGACAGCATTTTTCACAGTGCTGTATTTAAGCTGCTTCACACTGAAAGTATTTCAGACTAAACCCCTGGTATTAAAGTACCTTTTGAGTCTCCTCAGGACACCTGTGAAAAGTATGTTGTGAAGGTGTGTTTAAAATTAGCTGAAAAATCCCCAACTAATTTTTGCCAGTGTGTTTGTATTTGTCTTGTGTAGAGCTAGATGCTGTGCAGTGTAAGGTTCATGGCTTGTTGGACTCTTGGATCAAAGGAAGGCCTACAAGAGCAGATCTCTCCATGCATGCATGGAGGTCCACTTGCACGGCCGATGTCACTGGGGAGTTTGTAGATTAAAGTGTTTTGTCACTCAGCAGCATTTGAGAAATGTGAAATGGATAGACTTTTCCATACAGCATGGTTGTCTATGCACTGTGGTTATGCTACCTGCCAGTGTGGCAGCAGGTTTTGATCCTTAATAGTTAAAATATAAGCTGCATTTCATTTGTCCGTATGCATTCAGATCTGGGGCTGTCTACTGAGAAAGCAGATGTGTGCATGACAGCCTATTGCTTGTACCTTGGATAGTCATGTGCCATCTCTGGGGACAGCACAGAAGTTTGCCTTATGAAATAGCACTCTGTGTTTCAGGAAGCCGACTGGTATGCTGTCCATTACAGTTCCACCAAAGGTCAATCCCTTGGGATTACATGGCTAGCTGAGAAGCTGGGACTGATTTCTGTGATTACTGTTCAGAGGAAAAGATCTGATCCTTTTTTCCAGGAGCAAACTCTCCTGGAAGCGTGCCTCCCCAACTGTCTATGGAGTAAGAAAATAAGTTGCTTACAGCAGGTAACTGTAATCCCTGGTAAAATTTAACAATGTTGAATTTAGCCATTATTTTGAGGCCGGTGTTGTGAGATGCTAGAGATTTTTCTAATCCTGTGTCTCAAAAACCATGCAGTCTTTTTTAATGAGTTGCAAGATGGCATTGTTTATGCAAAACTTAAGTTTGGAAGTTTTTTAGCCTTTCCTATTGGTACCCGAGGAATTGAGTGGACTCAATAAAATGCCATTATTGAACTCTAACAGAAGAAGGATTTGCCACTTTCAAGTAAATTTTTCAAGCATTTCTTTGAGGGAATAAGAACTGGGATATTAAATATTTTGTAGCAGGTGACAAAGCCTGTGGCCACTCCTGGAGTTCTTGTTGAAGCCACTGCCAATTTTCCTTGCAAGGTAGTTCCAAGATTAGATAAGCAGCATACATGGATTAAAGGCATCAGTCTGTATTTTGGTCTGTGATCCTTCTCAAAAGAATCTGGATCTGCCCTGCAGTGAGTGGAACAGCTACGCTGTGAAACTGCTGGATTGATCTCTGCCATTAGATGTTCTTCCTGTAATACATAGAAACATTTTCAAGGAACATGACCTCTTCCTGATGCCCATTTGCTTCAGCAAGACTGCAGCAAAAAGAACTGCTCAAGTAGTCCTAAGCATATAAACTGAGAATTTCTGTACTTTTCCTGAAAAAATTAGCATCAATTTCAAACAAAGACGTGCACTGCTCAGCTTACCACCAGCTATTTAATACTTGGGGAACATTACGATCTTGCATCACAAAGAGTAACTCAACTCACTCCATTTGCGACATCTCTTCTGTCTCTTGTAAGTATACCTTATTTCAAGTGCTACCCAGTTTGAATTAAGACAATAAATGAATTCTATTCCTAGCTTCCTGAATTTCCCTTAGGATGTGGAGAGAATTTGGTAATACATTTTATAGTTAAATTCATAATCTATATTTATATATACTTAAATCTCAGTCTGCTGCAGTATGCCTGATTTAACTTGAAATGAAAAATTCACATCACATATAATTAACATGCTTGAGAGATGTGTTTAATTTAATTACTGCTGTTATATGCATTTATGTACTAAGTACACATTTCTCATAAATTCTCCCAGATGATTATCTTCAGGAGATTTGGTTCAGGATGACATAGTTTCTGTATTTATAAACTCCGTGTTTTAAGAAGACTGACCTTGTTTTAAGTTTATTTTTGTCGCTGCTACAAAAATAAAATAGATGAAGGAAAAAGAGAGTAACTGTTCCCTATGCTTATAGAAACTATATTTAAAAAAAAAGTCTCTTCCTTTTCCCACTATTTCATGCCGCCAGTGCTATGTTGCTTTAGAATTCCTTGCTGATTCAAATTGTTCTTTTCATTTTCAGAGTTCACTGTAAATAAGCACTGATTAATTTTCATTGCAGTTTAGTAAGTTTTTGAGTCATATTCTTTGCACAAAGGAGAGATTTTTCTGTGACTTTCACACTGTCAGGAAAGAAGGAAATATATAGAAATCAAGAATTTCTGACCACTGTCTGTGTTCTTGAAGCATCTCTTTCTGCCTGAGTACAAAAATAATCAAAACTCTACAAACTTGAAGCAGTGGCACAAACATTATAATAGAAATCTCTTAAGCATTGCAGCTACCTATTTCTTTGTTAGTCTTATTGGAGAAAATTGGATTCTTACATTGCTCCCTATTTGTTAGTGTGTTTTTTACTTAATAATTTTTTAACCTGTAGTAATATAAGTCAACCTGATTTTGATTTAGCTTGGTAGGAGAACAGTGCACTGCTTGCATATCAGGTTTGTTTGGTTTAATACTACATTTTTAGATGAAAATAGATCGTACTGGATCAGGCAGTCTGAAGAAGGTGAGCCTGCTGCTGCTTTATGACCCTCAGATTTTATCACAGAACCTCACTCGTACATACTAGAAGAACATCAGAAAAAATTGCTATGTGAGTACTTTCCTGTTGCTGCCAAGATTTGACACTGCTGTCTTTAGAGGGGAGACTTGAGACTTAGCTGGTGCAAGCTATTAAGATGTTTATTGATTAATGAACACTCAAAGAGTAAACAGGTAGAGCAGCAAAATAGTCTATGCAAAATAATCTATAATCTATGCAAATATACCGGTTTACAATTCCATAATGATACAGAATGCAGATTCTGAGGAATCACATGTGTGATTACTACTAAATTACAATGTTCTAGGTACTGAGGTGTATATCCATTTCTTGCCTCCACAGGTGCCCTCCTCCCCCCACCCACTCCAAAAAAAAGAAAATTGGAACAAACAATGTTAAGAACAAAAACCTGATTCAGAGCCCAGCATGTCATCCAAAGGGGTTTCTTCCATCCTCCTTGTGAACTTGAATTCACATGTCAACATGCCTACCGTCTAGAGGCGTGCACACACTTACAAGTGGAAGACCTGCCTTCCTTTTTCTCCCCTTGATTTGGCATTTTATTCTTTATTTGCTATGTTAGTCTCTGTTTTATTTCTCAGTTTGGGCTGAGCTTTTCATTAACCTTGTACCTCCTTGTCTCTGCCAAAACTTTTCACAAGAAAACAACCCCCTCATAACTGCCTTTTTGTCATTGGTCCCAATTTTGCTACATCCATACTCAGATTTCATAATTCATGTTGTTCTATGGGCAACATAAGCCTTGTGCAGTATTCACCACAGGATTGCTTTGATGTGGGTGCCTTGGCAGCATTCATGCATTATTGCCATCTTAGAGTGCTGGATTTGGTTTACATTTTTCAATTCCTGCACAGAATTTTTCTCTTTTAGCTCTCTACCTAGATCCAGTTCCTCATTATGAGGTTCTTACCGTCTGTGCTGGAGTGTGTGCCAGAGCAGCAGGATACCCTGTTTTTCACACTTTCACCGTGGGCTGTCATGGGTCCTTACTGGGGCCTCGGCTATTGTGAGGCTGTGTACTCTACATTCACTTCTTACTCACAATTTCTTTTACATACCATCCATTTCTTACAGAGGTCTTTTTGTTCAATTTGCTAGGAAATAATGTGGTGTCTCGGTGAAAGATGTAGACCTGAAACTCTTGGTTTTCTTGCTGTACAGATGCCTATAAATTTTTTAATAAGCAAGAAAAACATGTTTCTGTGAAATCTGCGAATCACCAGTGTGCAAGTATAGGGCAAAAGGTTTCTACGGATGTGGATCTAATTGGGTGATTACTGTGGTTTTTGGAGGGTTTTTTGTCCACCTGCTTGGATTGCAGAGACTTGAGACACATTTTTGTAATGATATATTTGCAGACAGAATCATATGCCTGGATCTGCCAGCCTGTTCGGAGCAAGGGTTACTGATTCGCTACTCTGCGGTGTACTAGAAGCTATTTTTTACCAACAGAAGCTTTTAGGAAGTGCTTTGGTTGGTTGGTTTTGTTATTTGATTTTCCTTTTTCTGAATTAATGCATAGTCACAAAATAATTCCCTGTTGTTGTTTGAAGAAATGCAGAATCATTGAACTGTTTAGGAGTGGATTTGAAGGAGAAGCTGATTTCCTCTTGCAAACTGGGTAACATTTATTTCAGAAAATTTAGTGTAGTGACCAAACCTCGGTGCACTAGATACCACATATTGGAATAAGAACAAGTCTGTGGGTTTTAGTCAAGGGGATTGTTTGCTCCAGTTGCATGAATATATCAGTGATTTGCAAGTCACACCAGTGATTCTTTATCCTCTTAATGAAAGGACACTCCAAGTATAACCTAACAACTTACATGTAAATAATTCTTTATAAACTTGTTGGCCTTTTCAAACTGTAAATTGGTTTGTAAATAAAGGATTTTTTTTTTAACAGAAGTCACATGTAATACATTTTAGTATAACTGAGAAATTGTTGAATAATTCATCAGATATGGACATCAGCTTAGCATTTTTTATAGTGTGATGTTCCTTACCAGAAAAGCTGAACTAAAGTTGGGATTTTGGACTGATGTGGAATTCTCTGCCTAGCTCCAGAGGATGTCAAGAAACTTTTACTCAGTAGTCAGTACATTAACGTCAATGTAAGTTGTTTATTTTATCAGTGTTATCAGTGAAGTCAGTTTTCCCCATATTTGCATATCCTCTTGGGACAGAAATAATATCTGTAGTATTATCAGTAATGCAGCCAGGTATTCTTAGAGATACAGTCTATTTTTAAAAAATCCTATCAGTAAAAAGTAGTAAGTGTTACTTTATTGTATTCTTTATATGATATAAATACATATTAAATAAAATTAATAATATGTAAGGATTAATATTGTAATAAAATATAAAAATTGCTATAATTAATAATATAATTATTATATATTATATTATTTGTAGTAAGTATTATATTATCTATAGTGCGGATGACATCTATTTTTAGCACAGCGTAAAGCCTGCAGTTCAGCAGTTTCCTTAACTAATAAGAAACATTGCAAATCTCATGGAAGGAAAGGATAAAGTAAATGTGGGCTCAAAATTATTTGATTTTGAATTCTGAAAGTTGATTCTGACTTTGGACTTCTTTGTAATTCTGTTAAGGTGGAATTGGACTTCTTTTTGTAATTCTATTAAGGTAACGCCTTGTTCTCTGAGGCAGCTGAAGGTAACAAGTACCGTAGAGCAGCTCTAAAAGATTTTGGGAGTACTAAAGATCATTGTATTTGTGTTCTGCTGCATCAAAAAAATCCAGAGACACTTTTTTAAAAAAAATGCAAAGTATCCTGTGTGGCCGTGATCATGAAACTTGCAAGAACCACAAGAGTTTATGGTGGCTTGTCTATGCTATTTTTGAATATATTATTTATTGGAGGCACAATGATTTTGCCTATTTCATAGTCATACATTGGGTAGAAAGGTGTCACTCGTAATGTTTGAGTGTCCTGTGACAAAAACTGTCTTTACAGCTGAAAGTCTGCAAAGTATAAGCAAAGAGTTCTCCATTTACATTTTATTTAAGAGAACACTTAGTAAAATAGACAAGAGTGTAGATAAGAATTTGGGGGATTTAAATCACTGATGTTGTTGTGGTATAATAAGCCAGGCAAGGTAATTTCAGAGGGTTTTTTGATTTATTGCTTCAGAGTGGTCTGTAAAATGGGCTTTTCAGTGCCAAGACAGTTGGAGGATTGAGAAGAAGACCAACAACATGGCTGTCTGTCTTGGTTTAAGACAATTTAAAGAGGTGGACACTCTAAAATGAGCTAACTCCCTTAGTTTCAACCAATCCCTTTCCACCAGTAAAGAGAAATATGAGTAAATTGACGAGAGTCAAAAAATAACAGTTTATTAACAAGCAAAACTGCAACACGCAAAAAAAACCCAGTACATAGTCACTAGGTACAGAATTGCTACATCTCATAAACTCCCCAAGAACAAAGAGAAACCCGAAATGACAGAAATACCCTTTCCAAGATGGTGCCTGCCACAGGGAGACAAAGGGAAAATAGGACCAGCGCTCTCCCCCAGCATGGTGCTGCCCAGGAGGCAAAGGGAAAAAAGATGGCCACAAACCTTCCTGGGCTAAATCTTTACTCCTGTGAAGTCAGTTTTCCCCATATTTGCATTAAATTAAAGAGAGTTGAGTATATGTCAATACTACTGTCATAATAATTAGTTTCTTTCAGTGAGCTTGTGGTGGATTGACCTTGTCTGGCTGCCGTCCCCCTGCCTCTCTCTCACTCTCCCTCTTCAATAGGCTACTGGAGAGAAAATAAGATGGAAAGGCTTGTTAATTGAGATAAAGAGGGGAATTTCCAGTTGCTGTCATGGGCAAAGCAGATTTGATTTGGGAAAAATTAATTTATTGCAAATTAAAGTAGAGTTGCATGGCGAGAAACAAGGACAAAACGTAAAACCACTCTCCTTGCTCTTCCCCTTCACCTTTATCCATGCTCAGCTTTACTCTTTCATTTATGACTCTTCCACCTCCTCTTTCCTGGGGAGGGCACTGCACTCCACCCCAGCACTGCACCCCAGATAGAGCAGCTGCAGCTCAAGAGGGAAAAGTGAGGTAGTTTCTTCTTAGATTATGACTCATATTTGGCAAGTGTTTGTACTGGGAAGCTTAGAGCCTAGAATCAGTAATGGCAGTGTGCAGCTGAAGAGCTCTGGGTAGCCTTGGGTTTGCTTAGTGGATGCAGAGTGGAGGGTTTTGGGATTTGGCAGAAGAGAGCAGTGCGACTGCCTGTGACTCTGGGCAGGGTCTTTTTGTGACGTGACAGGAGAAATGCAGGCTTTGGGATCAAAATGGTAAAAAGTGTCATTTACTGAGAAAAATGTAACAAGTCCCCCACCTTGGTAGGAAATCTAGGGAAGCTAATGTGCTTGCAGATGGTCCTTCAATACCGTCATCCGAGTGCTTAGGTCTGTGGTTGGCAAAGCCCCAGCACCAGCTGGTGCTGCAAGTCTTGGTCCGGACATGGACTTCGGCTGTCCCCGCTGCCAGCTGAGCTCTCACAGAAGGGACCCATCTTCCCCCATACATGTACGTGCATAGGAGGAATTGTCCGGCATATGACCGAAAGAGTTATTTGTGGCATGGGGGCAGGTGAGAACAGAAACAGGTTGTTTCCATATTTCTTTAAGTCAGTTATTTTGAGGAGTTCAGATTCCTCCAGGCAAAACAGATTGCAAAGAGTTAGAGCCACAGCTGCATCTTCTATTATGCGGAAATGAGTCTGAGGTGAGGAAAACCTGGGCTGTGATGGTACAGAGGCCAGCCTCTCTGGGACGTGGGAAATGTGTGGGGATGGTACTTGGCTGCGCTTGCCATGGCTGGGAGCCAAGGGAGATGTCATTGCTGCTTGGCAGCCTTTGGCTGCTCTGTTTTGTACTCACTCAGGTGCTGTTTTTCTGCTGTTGTGGGGTACCAACAAACTCTCGCTTGCTTATTTTCCTTTAATGTTTTTTTGTGGCTTAGTTCTTTGCAGTAGGTATGGATTATTAATTTTGAGCTTGTTGACTCTTCTTTGTTGCACCTTGACTTGAATATCTCTGTTTGCTGATTTTTTTTCATTTTCTTTTCAGTGTAATATTCAGGTTTCCTGGATGAGCCCTCTAAATATTTGTTTGCATGCTGTTGCTCCTATAAACTGTAAAATAAATCTGTATTTGGCTTCTCAACTTGCTTTGTTAGCTAGACTGTGGTTGTTACTTTGATTTTCGAACCATGTAGAATTAAGTAACATAGTACAAAGAATTATTTGGGTGGTTTTACGGTTTTTTCTTGAGGTTTGGGGTTTTTTTTTACTGTTTGTTTGGGTTGGGTTTTATTTGAACCTTCAGGGAGGAAAGGGATATTCTGTGTTTGGTTTTTGTTCAATAATGTATCAGTTTTTCTGTTGATACAGTAATTTCTTTTTCTGTTAGGGTTTTGCTCTTAGGTTAGGTTCATTTATTTTGGAGCCATTAATGTGCATTTCTTAGCTCAAAACCTCTCTTCTGCGAACTGATGGTTGTTTGGAAGAAATCTATTATGTGATGTCCAAGTCTACTCCACAGCATGTACTGAAGTGTGGTCTGTGGGGACCATCAGAAATTGCCTTCAAAAGTGTACTTCAGGTCCAAGCTAAAACACATAGGTAAACCCACTCTGAGAAACTGTCTCTGACAAGTGTAAAAGACAATCTCTTCACTCTTGCAAACTGCAGATTTTTTTTCTGTGCTCCTCACCTTCCTCTCTGTTTCCTTTTTTTGGATTTTTTTTCCCCTAGAACTGATGAGAGAAGTTCAGAGACTTTCGGAAAAGCCAAACCCCTGGTCATAGGCCTGAAAGAGCCATAATTGTTTTCCCAGGACTAATTTTAAATTTTTTTTAACCATGGCTTTAATCAAATTTTTGACACATTCAGCTTGTAGTGAGTCACTTTTAATTCCAGACCTTGGATGATGTGTATTTGAATTCAGGATCTGCACAAGTAACTGTCAGCACTTTGAAAACTGGCCTGAACTTCTGAAAGTCTTGAAACTTGGTTGTATAAAATTCCTACTGCTGACCAGCTGCATTTGTACATAAAAGTTCTTCTATTCAGGTGACTGATTTAACATGTTTAGAAGTGTGTGTCTAATACTTGTAGTGTGGAAGCTTAATGTAAGTCCCCTGCAGGATAATGGAATGGATGTTGTGGGTTGACAAACCTTGAAAATTGCAGGCCTTTCTAAATGGTGTATGCTGCAGTTCAAGCAAGCAAGAATTTAGGGATTATAATGGTTTGTGCTTTTAGGAGGCTGGATTTACTGATCACCGTGGGGTTTACAACTTCTATAGGGCTAGAAGTTTACTTGTCCAGAGAAGTTCATGTAACTTAATACCTTCAGTAGCCACTTGCCTGTCTGATTTGAAGCACAGTGTTGAATTCTGTAGTAAGGTGGTAATCTTAAAATAATCCTGTAGCAACCTACAAAGCTATGAGAAATAAATAGTTCTTTTTTATTTTCATTGCTTTTAAGATCTACTTCCATGTTTAAAGTTAATTCAGTGACTTCCTACCTTCATTTTAAAGCATGCTGCCATGAGAGAGATCACATCCTCAGTACTTTTTGTCTTGAATGTAAGAAATTAAAAATGAAAGGATGCTGTAGTATAGCAAAGAAAAGGAAGATTAGCATGTGCGTTCTTATAATGTCACTTATGCAAAGCTCAGGTATTTGAAGAGAGGTCAAACCATTCCTTTGCCTGATGGGTAACAGAGACCAGGACATGGGTTTTAATTTGAGTTAAATACCACCAAGGAGTAGAGCCTAGAATACCAGTTAAGCTTGGATCTCAGACAAGAAAGACATTCTGTTATAGGAGGAATGGTCCTTCTTTGAAAAGGAATAAAAAAACCCCCAAAAACCAGAATAATTTCAAATATACCATTCCCTGGAGTTATAGGATTCCCCTTATCTAGGTTTAGTGGAACATGTAAGAGATACCTTATCTTCTCTTTATGAAATATAATAAAGCAAAATAATTAGGGCTTCTATTTCCTGTAGAGAAAGGGTAATGAGTGCCTTTGAAATACATTGCCTTAATAATAACTTCTGAGGATAAGTGAAAGGCGCCATTGGCAGTCAGACTGTATGCAATCAAAAAGGAGAAAAATACTAACCAATGAATAACTGAAAGTACTTCAAGTGTTGAAACAATTCAGGATTGTTCTGTTCTTCCTTTAGTTTTATTCATGTTAAATATGTTTCACCTTAGAATCACCCTTTTTAGCTGCCACTTTTTTCTACTGTAATTCCACTGGTTGGATGTCTTAATAATATAAAAGGATTTTATAATGTTAAGAATGCATAATAAAGTATTTTAAATGGAATATACGCTTTATTAAAATCTAAGTATTGCTATGTAAAAAGAGAAGAAAAAATAACATACTTTTACAGAAATGCTAGCCATCTGAATTCTTTTGGGTGTCGTTTCTCCTTGGAAGGTAGACAAAAGCACTGTGGGGCGGGATGCAAATAATTTTTAAAAGTAGGCAACAGCGACATTATGTGTGTGTAGAAAATTTTTAATTTATGTTCTGTTTTGCTTATGACTCCATCTTTAAATGTTGTTACACTATCCTTTTACCTGTTGTCTGTATGTCTTGACTGGAACTGGTCTGTGTGGAGGTTCTAGCTGTAAATACTGCATAGAGATGTGAAAAGTGTGCTTGAGTGACTCTCCTCAATTTTCTTTGTTTTCTTCCAAACTCTCTCCTGTGTAGCTGTGTTCTGGTCTGTTTGTTTCCTTAGCAGGTAGAGACTGGCAGGTGTATGGGAAGCGCTGTGCCTTTTACAGCATGCATCTGCTTTTGATTTGCATGATCTGGCTAGTAGTGTGTGTGATCTAGTTAACTTGATTAGCATCAACAGGTATTTTTTTTTCCTTAACCTGATGGGACCCCAGTGGCTGCAACCAGGCAGCCACTGGCATTGCTCCGATTTCCCTGCTCAAACTGTAGTTTCTGGGCAAGCTGCGCATCTGAGTACCCTGAGCTGTGTACAGTGAAATTGCTAATACTCCTCAGGTTCTGTTGTGAGCTGCAGATGTGGAAAAATGCCAGCCTTCATTAGGGTTTAATTATGTCTGGGGAACAGATTTCATGTGTAGTTGCCTTGGAGCAGCTATTTCCAGTAACAAGAATGTGCTTGTGCTGAAAAAGTAGGTCTCAGTCAAGATCTTCCTCAGTTCAGAGAAACGAGTGATGTTGATGTCCTCTCTGTTTGGATGAGTAAGCCTTCTCTCATCAGCTCTGGGGCGTAGCACAGGCTTTACCTTGCTTTGAAACTCATGGAAGGCACAGAAATTGCTAATGTTATGAGATAGGAAAAAAATTTGTTTGGGGAGACTGGAGCAGGCAGACATGTCTGGTGAGGCCAGCCAAATTCAGGTAGGTGCTGGTCTAGCCACACAGGCCTCCTGCTAATGAAAATCTGGTGTGTGCATCTGCTCGTGGTGCATCTGCTTTAGTGCTGACAAGTGGCCACAGCATTTCAGAAAGGTTGTAACAGTGGAATATGTGCTTGAGAGTTTTTTACCTTGTCTCTCAGGACTACGCATGGAAGTAAATGTATGACATATTCCCATATGGTTTTGGAGATGGCTGTGGGGCTATCTGTATGGTAGGGCACTGTAACACAGCTGCCAATCTGTGAGAAAATACAAGTGGCAGATAAAATTTCCTTCCAGCCTCTGGAAACTTGTGAGCTGGACTGTGTAGCTTTGATTTTCTTTTTTTAATGTGGACTGAATCAGCAGCTCCTCCTTGAAATAGAAGTAGTAAAATGATCTGCAAGTGTTAGTAGAAGTTGATGGTTAGAGATGAGATTGGGCTTATTATGTGGGCTAAAATGGTAACAGAAAATAGAGTAGAAGAGAAGGCTGTCCATGTAGGGAGGAGAAAAAAGTTAATTTTAATCTCCTGTAACCTACATCTATGCATTCCTACTTCCTCCTCCATTGCATCTGTTATTTTGTGCCATAGTTCTTGTTTCTTGTGAAGTTTTTTTCCCTCCTGCTATATACCTACAAGACTGAATCTGTTGAAGTAGCATTTAATTCCAGGAATATTGTGGTTTGAAGCCGCTAAGGTTTGGTTTCTTTTTTTTCTTTTTTTTGTAAATTCAGTTGTGACTATAACCTTTAAATGAAATACCTTTGTTAGTGGGATTTCACTGTTCCTTCATGAGTTTTTGCTAGCCCGAGACTCTTGCATGCTCTTGCTTACCTAATTTCTGTGAATGGAAGGAGATACATGATGTCTTGCTGTCACTCGGAAATAAGTAATAAGAGACAAACTAGCTACTACTTACTTAAAACCCTCTTCTCAGTAATGCGGTCCAGATATATATCAGGTCCTTGAAAAGAAGCCTATTATACGGTAGATAGAAAGTATTAGCTCAGTTGTTTTGATTGGCGAGAATTGAATGGAAAGGAACTTGCTAGTTCATGACCAAATACTTGGGAATTTTAGTTATCTCATTTCTCTGTCTGGCTCATACCTCTCCACTCTGAATAATACCTCCACATCCTACATATTGTCTTTGACAATGACTTTCTCAGAGAAAGACTTGAAAAAATCATTGTCAAAAAACCATGTAGTAAAGTGTAAGTCTAATAAAAATAAAAATTCAAATAATAGTTGTCTATTTTGAAGTGTTTCCTTTTCCCAGTGTAAAGATAGAGTGGAGGGTTGGGGTTGTGGGGGAATTGTATAATCCAGTGTTTTTGGTAACTACGTGTTACAGTTGCCAGGCAGTGGTACATTTTTAAGTACACTGATGCCTGGGGTGGCCACCTAAAAAAAGAGACTAGACAAGAATGAGGGAATAAAGGTCGGTATTTATTTGAAGTGCCTTCAAAGGTACACCCTCAGAAGCCAAAGGCTACAGCCAAGATAGATGCTGGGTCACGAGTTCTTCACACTTTTGTAAGTTTGATTCATTTGCATATCAGGGTTAATTCTCCAATTACAAGCCCAGTTAATGACGTAGCTACCCCAAGTTTGCCTCTTCAGAGGCCTTAATTTACATATTATGGGGCCTGGGACAATCTGGGTGTCCTTGGAGAGCAAACCTAGAATGGCTTGTTGTGTCTAACCAGCATGAGAGAACAGCAGCTAACAGGCCACAAGAAACTTCAGAGTTACCCATCAGGCAGTACAGGATTTGAAAAATATGAAAGTTAAAACCTAAGGCATCAAAGGCAAGCAAGTTCTGAATCCTATCTATCCCAATTTTTCAGCTTAAGTCAGGTATAGCTCCTTTGGAACTTGTGGAATAAAATGAATTAAGAGAGGATAAGATCTCTTAACTCTGTGCTGTCTGAACGATAATTGCTTTTCATGAGGGAATATCCTTAGCTTGAAATTCTCAGGTAATAATGAGTGTCTCAGAACAAATGCGTTTACTGATTGTGTGACAGAAGTTATCAGTTTCAGCATTATTTCTGTACCATTTCTATGAGTTGAAACAGTGTTCTGCGACTCACTTGTCTCAGCTGAAAGAAGCTGATGAGGCTGACAGACTAAGTAGCTAGACTTCACTGTCTTTTGTTTAGCATGGTATTCCTTCAGGCTGCGTATTTGCTGAAAAGCCTTCTATCGCATTCTAGCAAACACTTCATCTTTTCTTGAAGTGGTCTCAACACCATCCAAATGTTTCTGTGTACCTAACTAGTCTACCAAACCTGTGGATTTGTTGCACAGAAGAATTCAAAAGCTGGAGTTTAACTCACTTGAAAACTTTGCTTCCTGTAACAAAATTGGTATTTTGAAGGGGAGAAAGTTGCGGGGTATCAATGACTCCTCTGTCTTGCTTGTATCCAAGATAATTGTATCAAAACTGTGCAACACTAGCCAAGAATGCAGCTGATTAAGACAGTTACAGCTAGAAAGGGTGGATCAAGCCTTTATGTGTAGCCAGAGGAAGAAAATCCAAGGGTTTTTTGGACATACGTGTTCTTACTGTGTAAATGAGGCTTGAGGCCTTCTTATTCACCCTGAAGGTAGCCATGCCCTGAAGTTCACTGGATCATATAATTTAATTCTGTATACATTTATTCTATATTGCACTATTAATGACTCTGAAAAGGATGGAAAGGGTATTGGGCTTGCTGGGGTGATTTTTTTCTTTTTTCCTTTTAGTAGGTTAGATCTAATCCCTCTTTGTTTAAATAGAGAGAAAAAGATAGTCTTAATTGCTATAAAAATGTCACTAGTGTAAAGATTACATAATTTGAATTCAGAATTCATCACTGGGGAGTCAGCATTTTCCACTGTATTCTCTGGGACAGTTCTGCCCTTTTACACAGAGGAAAAAAATGGTAAATTACAAACAACCATGAGCTTAGATTTAGTATAGATTCACTTTCCATAGTTGTACTCTAACAGAGATTGACGCTAGTTTCACATTGTAATACTGATTTTAAATGCTGTGATACTCTGACATTGCTTATGTACTATTTTAATTTTTCATTCTCCTTTGACAATTGATGTTATTTGTAACCATGATTTGAGTAGCAGAGTAACAATTCCAGCATTCAAAGTTTTAGATTATCTCTCTGCTAATTAAAAATGCAATACCTGATACCCAGGAATAAACACAGCAGTGTGATGTCGGAAAATGACACCAGAGTGAAAGAGAGCCCCCTACTTCCTTAGTTTAGCTGTTAATAGGACTTTTACTTAGGAAGCTTAATCATTTCAGTGGTGACAATAGTTTTATTCCCTCAACCAGTTATGATCTGGGATTTGTGATTTATTTTTCAAAGTGTTTTTGGTCCTGTGTGTCTAATTGTTGCACTTCACTGCAGAGGTTGCCTGTGGTTCCTTGTCAAGATTTTTCTCTACTGCTTTTGGTTAATGTCTTCTGCTTGGGCCATAATATCTGGTAGCCTTCTTCTGGCAGCTGATAGATGGCTTCCATCCATGGATTGCCTCTATTTCTTGTGCAGGCAGCACTTCAGTGTTAGGTGGTGAGAGGGATCTGTTTCTTTTCTAATCCGAGTGCTCCCCATCTCCTGTGCCCTAAAGTATTTATGAGATCTGGTCTGTCTTCACTGAAGATTACTGAATGGTGTTTCTTGCTCAAGAGTATATTTTAGCTTTGAATAAGATGTGAGTTGGAAGGGGAGAAAATTTTAACATGTTTTGAGTGGTCTTAATGCTGGTAATTCTAGATCTGTCTACTGTTAACAAAAGTTGTGAGTGCTTGTGTGCAGAGCAATATTGTGCCTGCAGCTTTTCTGCTTTACAGTTAGTGTAAGTGTTCACAGTTGTTCAGCCTTGTTACTATGAACCAGTGTGTGTATATGTGTGCATGTGGTGGGATGTTAATGTCACTTTCCAGGTGCTGCTTTTGCTGACTGGCAAGAAATAAGTTTCACAGCTTTTTTATTCAAAGCTCTTTTGGATAAGCTTACTTAGCACATGGCAGCAGAAGCAATGAGGTTTCCCAAGCAGGTTGCAATTTAGAAAAGAGAGTTATCTAACACAGGAGGAGAACTCCCTCAAAGTGGGCATGGCATATGTTGTTAAGTTCTCAGAAATTTCCTACCATAGGGCTCTTTAAAGAAAAAAAAAATTAAGGTGGTTCTCAAAGACATATGTTTGCTGAAAGACTATGTTATTTTCTTGAGAGGTTGTTTTTGTATGTCTTGTTGAGATCTGTACAAGTGAAACATTGGTGTATTGCTGAAGTCAGGAAAAACAGAGGTGTTTTACGAATGTCCTTAGAGAGTGTGCCAAGAAGACTTGCACTTGAGGTGGGATGCCTTTGAAAATTCAGTAAGAGGTCTCTGTATTCCAAGGGTGATTTGGAGTTATGTGTAAGTATGTTAGAAGAATAACTATTTTTCATGGAAAACATAGGTAAATGTGGCTGAAGTATTTTAAGGAAGACAAAACTATTTTGCTTACACACTCAACTGCAAAATAAGAGGAAACAGTTATGCATCTTATAAGATAAATATTTAATTAAAATTAATATTTAATTTAAAATAATATCTATGTGTGTAAATACCCCTCATGACAGTACAGTCTGGGACTGGTGGGAACAAGTAGCAGTTCTGGGACAAGGCCTGGACCTCAGAATAAGGGTCAGCAGCACCTGGGGCAGTGAGAGACAGACACGATCCTGAGAGCCTGCAGGGTAGGGCAGGAACCATCCCCTCTGCTCAGAGCCTGCCAGAACCCACCTGGTTACTGCCTCCATTTTGAGTCCCTGATACAGGGATGATACTGGTGGGAAATGATGGGAAGCCATAGAGACACAGGAGAGGCTGCAGGACCAGGGCTGCTTCAGCTGGGAGGAGAGATGGCTTCCATATCAGGGGGTAGGGAAGATGCAGCCGGGCTCCTCACAGTAATGTGTGGTGGGAGGGAGGGTTAGAGGCGGCTGGGACATGCTGAATCAGGGGAAATTGAAACTGACTACAAGGAAGAAACATTTTCCCCACAAGGACAGTCCAGCACTGAAGCTGGGGCCCAGACAAGCTGTTGCCGTCACCAGTCATGGAGGTTATCAAACCCCAAATGGATTAGGCCCTGAGAAGCCTGGTCTTAGCTCAAAGCTGGCTGTGCTTTGGACAGGATTGGACTGGAGACCTCCTGTGGTCCCTTCCTGAGTTATCCTGTTACCCTCTATGTGACAGAAAAACCTGTGTATGTGTGTATGTAGTCTTGGTTCCATGTGGCACACAGCTTTGTTTTGAGACAGTAACTGTAGTATACAGATGTATCAAGAGTGTGAGCTTTTATTTAAGCCACGATTAAACTGTGGAAATACAATGCATAATGCTTTTACAAAATAAACTCTTAAAGTAATATTTGGAATAATAATAGTAGTATTAATAATAATAACCACTTCATTTTTGCCTGCTTATAGAAGAAATCAATTATTCATCTGGACTTGGGTAAGAAATAAAAAACCAAATTGGACTCTGAATATTCACACTTTCACCTTTTCTTCTTGAATATCTTTCACTGAGAGGAACCTGGCATGCATGTTGTGGTCTTGCTCTGAAATGATAGGTTTCCCTTTGATGGTGTTTTAAAGTAGTAGAGAAAAATTCTTAAACTTTCAACTTTATGTTGTTTAAGAAATATGTGGATGTATTAATTTTTTTCTTCTTTACAGACAGGAAGGTAGTTTAACCTTCAGCAAAGAGTTAGTTGCAGTAGTAATCAACCTCTGATTTCTCTGTTGTGGAGACGAATTCATCCATCAAGTCCTGTGTGCAGAGCTAAGAGCGCTTACAGAGCACTTTCCCATATATGTTTGATTACCAGAGCACAGCTGCTGTTCTGGGTAATTAATATGAGACTGTAATACCATTCAGATGGGTGCTGTGTCTATATTTCCAAGGTCGGATAACATCTCTTGCTTATATTCTCTTCTCTCTGTGGCGTTTTACATAGGTTATTGATTTTTGTTTGCTTGCAGGAAATAAAGTGCTTTTTGCAGGTCTGGTGGGAAAGATCAGGCAGACCTTGTATTTGCTTGAGGAAAATGCTGCTAAGAATTAAAAGTGTGGGATTTAGTAGTCTTCCAGCTACCGTGTATGAAAAGGGATTTAGTAACTTCTAACCCGCAATCTTAATGGGTGTTCTTTAATTCACTATCCTAAAGACTGATTGTTAAACAGTAAAATAAATGTTCTTGACTCAGAAGCTTGCTTTCTGTTGAAGGTTGCTGGGTCTGAGGTGACCTAAGGACATTCATTCGGATCAGACTTCTAAGTTAACTTATTTTCAAAGAACTAAAAATTTTTTTAGATATCAAAAGAAATAATAATTTATTGTTTTCAAAATTAAAAAGTTGAATATAATGTATAGGAGGAAAGGCACACAGAAGAGCATTTTTCAGTAAAAAACTTTTAGTAAAGCTTAACATTTCCTCCTCATCCCTTCAAAAGACACAACTTTGCAGGTTTTGGGATATCAGTAGTTGAAGTCAAGCTAAGAGAATTCTTTGAATGAGAAATATTTTACAAGCGAAACTTTGGAAACTTTAGCTTTGTCAAAGGAAAATGTTGGGTCTTGGGTGTTTTTTAGCCATATTTTGTATGGTTTGTAATCTCTGTACTTTGTTTCTCACTGCTAAGACATGTCAGTGATGCTGTCTGTCCATAAAATTTGTTACAAGCATGTATTAAGACTTCTAAAACAGGATAACATATTATCAGCAATTATCAGAACTTTTGCTGTCATAAACATTGTGGCATTTGATACCTTACTTGACTTGAGTAATCTTCATGTGGCTGATTTTTTGCCTTCTTTTCTAAAAACATAATTAAGTTAAAGATCCTGTGTTTATGTGTAACTTCATTTCTTCTGACTTGCACTACCCTTTTTCTGGGGGTGATCGATGACACTCTTAGCCATGAGTCAGGGGCTACTTTGAATGCAACAAATCTAAGGCAGATTTTTTTAAGCAGCCCTCTATTTTAGCCTAATTCTGTCTATGTGAAAAAGAGTGGAAATTCTGTAATCGACTTCAATGAAAGCAGGCAATATTAAAGAACCTTCCCAGCCTGATCACTCACGAGACTCTGGCAGTCACACTCCCACCACCAGAGACTGTCACTGCTGAGGCGGAAGCCCCTTCACGGCGGCCACTCCAGTGACCTGGTGGGTCCTCACCTGACTCCCACACATTCTCACAGGGTCAGGCCAGGTTTCCTGGCCGGTTTGACCCCAGGTTTCCTGCAGCAGAGGCTTGGATGTCTCTTTCCATAAAGCCATTTATTCACGGTGTGGTAACACAGAAACAGCTCAAGCTCTGAGCCTCCGAGGAGGGAGCCTGAACAAAGGAACCCCTGGGCTTTTATCCCCTCATGGTCCAGGTGCTCCAAAGTCTCACTTTCTCTCCCGAGTCTGTGGCTCCAGCTGTGTCTCAGTGTCCATCCACCTGGCTGACGCCAGCATCTTCTCGTCCTGTATTGTGCAAAGAGCTGGCACTTCCCAGCCTCTTGCCTGGGGCTCCTGGCACCCAGAGCTCAATCTGCAGCTCACACTATGAGCTGCAAACTGAGCTACCTGCACAGAATGCATTCCTCTGCTGTAATCCTCCTTGGGAAGGACTTTTCAAGGAGCTGTTGCGCCTTGGCATTTTTACCCTTTTCGTGGGCTAAAAGTGGAAAGCTCTCCAGTCTTGTTCTTGCTTACTTAACTTATCATATGCTGTGTGGGGGGAGAGTGTTTGGTGTATTTGTTCTGGTGCACACCGGCATATACACTCGTACTATGCTCATTCTTTCCTAATGGCTTGGAAGTCTTGGAAAAGACCTTATCTTGTTACTGAAGCCTTACTAACACACCTTCCTTAGCTGGAAAAAACAAACTGAATTTTTTTGTAGTTATTTTGAAAAGAGATTAGTTTGTGTACAACATGCTTGTAGGTCCAGGTAATATAATTTATTAGCTATTACTTTACAACTGTTTGTTTGGGGTTTTTTTAAGGACTCCTGTGTTTAAAAGGCTAAAACATTAGGTGTAACAAAAACAAGGAGTGTTCACTGAGCTGGAAGGTGCACCCTCTGGATTTCCTGTGGAAATATAGTATAAGTGACTCACACCTTGGCTTGCCTGCCTGTCAATTTTTCTAACAGAGAGCAGCTGAAATTGCTGTTGCTTTCTCATCACAGGAAGTTATTCCCAGTGCTCTTCTGTACAGAGCTCATTCAGTCAGCAAAGTGCCACCTGAGCCTCCCTGCCTCAGTTTACTAGATTTGATCCAAGTTCTATTTCACATTCACATTAATTTTTTTAGTTGGTAATTGACACATGCTTTTATAGATTCTTCAAGTTAGCAGTTTTCCAACAGGTACCTTTTCTTTTAGTACTTACCAATAAGTCACAAGCTAGAGCTGTATTTTATTTATGGATGTGTGGCTTGATTTAGGTACCTAGAAAGACATTACATGTCCTCTTCATGACACTGCATCTTAAAAACATAGAGCAAGGTTCCAAATAGCTGAAGCTGTTCTATAAAAATGAAACCTTATAAGCTAGACAGGCCTGTTTCTGTTCCCTGCGTTTTTTTCATTATTGTCAGACCTCTCTAGTAATTATGTAATCTTTCAAGATTTTGTACTCAAAGTCAGCAAGGCTGAGATGTGCTACTAGTCTCAGTGTGGTCAGGATTATGAATATTAGTAATGTCTTCTCCATGTTTTAGGAAAGAAGCCATCTTAACTGATTATAGATAGATTCCAGAAAGATTACTGTATCTAGTTGTCGTGTGCTTCTCTAGGGAGAAGAAGCAGGTGCTTCAGATGTACTGCACCCTGAGAGTGCACCTTCATTTCTACTGATTTTTTGAAAGTGCGTAGGGTGACTAGCTCACCTGAAGATGTCGTGCTGAAGAAGTGTTGAATGCGTGGCTGTCATGTATCTAAGCAACTGCAGACTGCTGTGACAGGGCTAAATCTGCTGGTCTACATTACATCATCCTTCCTTTGCCCCGAGTTAGTGAGCTGTAGGAGAGTGCTGGAGCAAAGGTGAAATATTTGTTATCTCTGCCATGGTTCAAGTCCTGGCAAAAATTAGCTTTTCTAATAGGACAGCATCACTGCAATGCCACTGCAGTCCATACAAGCATCTCCAAGGGGTTGTTTGGAAATGATTCTTCTGCAAAGAGTTTGTCCATGGAAGTGAGGAGTGCAGTCCCCAAGGGTGTTGTTGTTGGTTGCTGCTGTTGGAGACCGTTTGCATGGGAGATCCTACTACTGTGCTGTTGCCTTTCCCTGGTTTTAAAATTAAAATCCAAACACGGTTAGAGGGGAAAAAGGGGTTTTACTTTGGTATTTATTTAAGGATCCTTAGGAGCACCAATCCAGGTAGAATGCACCGAAATGCACCCCAGAATGCACACTGAAAATGCACACACACGACGATTCACGTATACAGTTATAGCCCTTGCAAACTAGCATAGCTATCAAAGATTCCCCAGTGAGAGGCTCAAGTGAAGCCCCTGTCCTGAGGAACCTTCCCCCCAGATGGGCCTACCTTGGTTTACAGAATGTGTTCTGGACAGGAC
This sequence comes from Rhagologus leucostigma, assembly GCA_013397725.1. NCBI lineage: Eukaryota > Metazoa > Chordata > Aves > Passeriformes > Rhagologus > Rhagologus leucostigma. The sequence goes on from VZTD01003649.1 coordinate 102,001, forward strand.
CTTGGTGTCTGGGGCTTTCTGACCCCCAGCTGCAAGGCTTCCAAGATGTTTGGTCTCTTGGCTCAATGGAACTTTGGGTCTAAGCTGGTTATCAGACTTAGGGCATTACAAGTATGCGGGCTAAAAGCACTAAGGATACATAGAAGCTATATAAAAGGGTATATAAAAGGAGCATATAAAAGGGGCATATAAAAAGGCAAAAAATCATCATGGCATCAGTGCTGTCTCTAACCTGACTGCAGAACTGAGTCAAATGTTGGTCTGCTGGGAAGGAAGGGTGCATTTTGTTGCTTCTGTTTATTGACTCTTCTTTTTTTTTATTGGGAGTAATGTCAGAGGTTTTTTTTTTATTTCTTCGCAGCTGTGATAGACAAAATGTCAACAGAATAAGTGACCTACTCTCCAAAACTTGGCCATGAACCATTTGGTTGGACCACCTGAGGGGGAGATCAGTGAAGAGCCAGCGAATGGAGCAGTGAATGAGTCAGTGGAGGCTGACCTGGAGCACTCAGAGGTGGAAGAGGAACAGAGATATGCGGCTCGCTACCCAAGGCATACCAACAGCAGCCACGTGGGTCTGTCTGGGCAGGAGGAGGAAGGCATGTTAGCTAGGTCAGCCAGCACTGAGAGTGGTTTCCACAATCACACAGATACTGCAGAAGGGGATGTGATAGCCACAGTGGAGGACAGTTACGATGTCGAGAGAGTGCAGGAAAATGAGGATGAGAGCGCATATGCAGTGCAGTACAGGCCTGAGTCTGAGGAGTACACGGAGAATGCCGAGGCTGAGCATGGCGAGGCCATTCACAACCGAACATTGCCCAATCACTTACATTTCCATTCCATCGAGCACGAGGAAGCCATGAATGCAGCCTACTCGGGTTATGTCTACACACATCGCCTCTTCCACCGAGGAGAGGATGAACAGTATGCTGAGGCTTACGCTGACTATGGACTGCAGGAGCATGTGTATGAGGAAATAGGAGACACACCAGATCTCGATGTCAGGGAGGGCATCCAGCAGTATGAGCGGGAGAGAGAGGAAGCCGACAATTACCGCAAGGAGGCACTTGGTGCCCGCCTTCACCATTATGATGAACGGTCTGACGGAGAGTCTGACAGCCCTGAAAAGGAAGCAGAGTTTGCACCTTACCCAAGAATGGATAGTTACGAACAAGAGGAGGACATTGATCAGATTGTAGCAGAGGTGAAGCAGAGCATGAGCTCCCAGAGCTTAGACAAGGCAGCTGAAGACATGCCAGAATCAGAGCAGAGTTTGGAGCATGGTCAGCCTCTTGTCAGTGGTGGGCATGAAAGTAATGGCCAGCTCACATCGGGTTCTCGAGTGACATCCAGCTCGGGAGAATCTGTACAGAGGTATAGCAAGGAAAAAAGAGATGCAATTTCACTGGCTATCAAGGATATTAAAGAGGCTATTGAGGAAGTGAAGACAAGGACCATCCGTTCTCCCTACACCCCTGATGAACCTAAGGAGCCTATCTGGGTGATGCGGCAGGACATCAGTCCATCCAGGGATTCGGATGACCAGAGGCCACTAGATGGAGATGTGAGTACACAAAGCCTTCACCTCCCGGGTTATCTATGTCTCATGCCTTTGTGTCATGTACGGCAGTGAAGGAGGGTGCATTTTATTCCTGTTCTGTGTCTCATTCTTGAAAAAGTGCTTTGTTTTAAATTTGTACTCCAGAGACCATAAGAGAAGTAAACACGCATTATCAGGTAGCCAAATTTTTCTTTATTAAACACTGCTGACCCCAGGTGTGCTGTACAAGCATCTGTCACATGAAGCTCTTTACTTGTCTTTTCTGAAACAAATGCTGTTATATTTTTTACTGCCATAATATATTTTAGAATTGCAAACCAAACACTTTTCTACTATCTATCTTTGTGTGCTTTTGTTAATGCCTAAGTTTCTATGTTTCATTTTCTGTCACATAACAATCCCAACAGTTCTGTCAGAAATCTGTTAATACTCTTTATGATGGTATCACCGATCAGATTCATATTCTAGAGAAGTTCATGTCAACTTGCAGTCTCTACAAATATGTTATAAGCCTCAGTGTATCATGTTATCACTGTAAAGTGTATTTACACCAACCTGAGTATTGAAGGCAGTTGTTCAGATTTACAGCATCAGCATTTCTGAAATTCTGTACTTTTGGCATGAGGTTTAACTTGGATCAGGATTGTCTACCACGTTGTGGTTCCAGCTGTCTGCAAGATAATATTTACTTCAAGTTTTATGAGTTTTCTGCATTATTTTCTAAAATAAACTCATAAACAACTGTTAAATGGGTTAAATTTATGCCTGATATGAAAAGAGCTGGTACGCTGAATTTACTGACCAAAAATAATCTATTACATGTTCCTATATTATCACTTCAAGGACAAGTCCCTGCAAACATTTGCTCCATCCTCTTTATTGCTGTGGAATGTTTTTTGTGACCTTTGTTTGGGGGTTTTTTCGGAAGAACAGCAGAAGTAGAACTTCTTGTGTGTCATTTTGGTATTTTAAACTGAATTATTGTAAGGTTCTAGGAATGCATCAGAACTCTTCAAGACACCTCAGCTACTGCAAAGGGAATTCAGATGCTGAAAAAAGATCACGTGACGTGTAGATCTATGACAGGCTTCTGATTTGTTTATCTGCCTTCAAAATGAGGAAGGCTAGTATTCTACAAATAGGAAGAGATTTTTGGAGCATGGTGTTTGAGATGCTAAAAAAACATGCAAGCTGATTGAGACATATAGCTTCCAGATTTTATTTTTCCTGCAAAACTGTTGGAAACACAGTGATGAGTATGTTTGAGTTTTTTTCTTGATTCTTAATAGAAAACCTAATTGAACCTTAAAAAAAGCCCCAACAAACAACTATATTGCAAAAGTTACTTCTACAAATATTTTAAAAATTATGTGTGTTACAGAGTTGTTTTGCAGTCACATGAGGGCTGAAGAAATCTTCCTGGATTATTTTATGTGGGAAACAATTATTTTTAACTTAACTTTGAAAATTTACAAAATTGAAATTATTTCTATTCACTTTTTTAAATAGATCACATTACTCTTTTGCTACACATTTTGTTTTCTGTATTGTCTGTAAATGCTGTTACTGCTTGGCGGATCAAAGAACTTGCTGTTGCTTCCTGACTGATTATAACACTAAGTACCATGATGGTCTTGGTGACACTGGGTTGAGGATCCTGAGAGCACCAGGTTCTTCCTGAAGGTGCTTCACCTGCTCTCCAAAATCCAGGTGCATATCGCAGAATTGAACTTTTCTGACATGTGCTGATGTAATTCAGCCTGGTATGCTCATATAGTGAACAAAACAAGTGTTTTTATTGGTCTCTGCGTATATTAGATATTGAAGTACATAAAGGTTCCTATTTTGCACCAAAATTTAATTTCTCATTCATTATTTTTCTTACCATGTCAGATAAGAACCTGACTGAAATTTTCAGGGCTGGCTGAAATCAAGACAGTGATTTATAATGACAGTTAGTATAGCTCAGTGAAGAGATAAATGATGGTTGTAGATGTACAAACAGTCTGTGTTCTTGGAAGGAAGAAGTAAATTACACAAATAATTTAGAAGAACTACAGAAGACTGAGGAAAAGACTTATTGTAGAAGGGACTTGGGACTGAGTAGGAATTTTGTTTTTCCCTGAAGAAGAGGTATGTATTTGCTTTACTGGATTCTTTAATTTAGATGGCAACTCAAAAACTGTCTGCTTTCTTTAATGAAGCATTCCTAGAATTGCTTAGCTGTAAATTGGGCAAAAATAGCTTATATTGCCTAAGTGACCATAAGTGATCAATGTAACAAAAATATAGTTGAAGCCCATTCATCTAATTATAATTGTTCTTCTCTCTCCCTCAAGAAAGAAGCAGGATCTCAGATGGGGGCTTTTAAGTCTAACTAGTATATGTCAGAGATGTTTTTCAGTCTGATTTATGGCATTGACCTGGAAATAAGAGGTTTTTTACCTTCAGGCAGACACCTTTTAGCCCCAGTAGTATCAAGTTGCTGTAGATAAGTAATGCAAATTGGGTGCTTTTTCTGCCTTCAGTTATTTTGCAGGTCTGTTTTGAAAATTATCCTCAAGTTGGTTTTTAGCAAAAAAATTTTCTTTTAGATATAGAACTTACCTGAAAATATTTGTAATAATACTGTGTTCTTAATCACGTGGTATTGAAACTCTTAAGACTTCTTAAGATACAAGCAACAGTCACTTTTTATGTAGCAAGAAGCTGTCCACTGCAGACCAGTGAAGCCAGAAGAATGATTTGTGGTTGAGACTCATTAAATACAACAGCCTCGTTTGCCTTTTTTCGCAAGAAGGTGACTGTTACACCCCCAGTGCCGAGCATTTGGGTAACACATTTACAGCAGAATGCTTAGCAGGATGCCATTTGGAAATGTCCAGAAACTATTCTAAGAAACTAACAATTCAGAAGTATTCAGCTAACCTGCAGCTGGGTATAGTTTGGGACGGTTAGGAAAAACATGCAAGGACTGTGATGGTAAGAAAGATACAGATCACTGTATCTGTGTGTACTTAAGATGCCCTGATTCCAGTTTTATTCACAGGTTAGTCTACCAGTATTATCAGTCATTCCTGGGTATTTCTCCTCAAAAGAAGTGTTTGGTAAGGTGTATGAGAAAAGTAAAATGCTCACTGCCCATGGATGATTCTGCTGTAATAAACTCTGGTAGCCCTGTGATGTAGGAGGCAGGTAGCAGACTTCTGTGAATAAATAAATAGTTTAAAGAGGTACCTGTTTAATATTTAACAATGGAGACTATTAGCTGCCCTGTGCCTTGAGCAGCCTGGTTTAATGATGCATGCTTTCACTTGAATCAGAGGTGGTCTGGACAGCGAGTTTGTGGGGAAGGTGTTGTACTTGTGTATTTGATAAAAGCTGAAAAATCCTCAATGTCTTGAATAAAGGCAGTAAGAGTCTTTTTTAACATTTGCCACACATATGAGATGTGTACAATTGACATATATTTCCAAAATCTGTATCAGAAAATATTTTAAACCAAAGCAGACCATCACTTGGATATGGCCTCGTGACGATCTCTTTTTCAAACACAATAGCAGTTAGAGCTGCACAGCTGCAAGTGTGGCATCAGGAAACTGACTGCTGATGGAAAAGGCTGTGGAACTGCAGTTAGGCTGTGTTTTCTGAGTGTGAAACTGAGAGATTTTGTTCACCCATAAAATCATGGAATCGTGAAATGGCGTGGGTTGGAAGGGACCTTAAAAATCATCTAGTTCCAACCCCCCTGCCACGGGCAGGGACACCTTCCACTAGACCAGGTTGCTCAGAACCCCATCCAGCCTGGCCTTGAACACTTCCAAGGATAAGGCAGCCACATCTTCTGTGGGCAACCTGTTCCAGTGCCTCACCACCTTCACAGTAAAGAATTTTTTCCAAATACCTAATCTCTACCTGCCCTCTTTGAGTTTCAAGCCGTTCCGCCTTGTCCTATCACTACATGCTCTTGTATATAGTCTCTCTCCAGCTTTCATTTAGGCACCCTTCAGGTACTGGAAGGCTGCAGTTAGGTCACTGGAGGCCTTCTCTTTTTCAAGCTGAAAAATCCCAATTCTCTCAGCCTTTCTATCATACTGAATAAAGTTTGTAGCTGGAGCTATGAAAAAGTTCAAGCATTGACCTTGTGGTACACCTGTGCCCAAGAGTAGTAGAGTGGGAGACCCTTTAGGAAAATGTGTTCTAGATATACACAGTTACCTCATTGGAAGGGTAGGTACATATCCCATTTAGGTAGCTCTTGCTCACCATTCTTACCTGTCAGATTCTCCACTGGAAACTTGCTGTGAATGTGCTTAGCTAAGCACAGAAATTGCGGTTTTTAAAGGTCTGAATTGAAGACATGCAGTGCATGGGTCTGGATTTGAGGATGAATGTTCATCCACATGTTCAAGTGGAGAGGATAATAGTTTTGTGCAGTAGATAATTCAAAATGCAATGAAATATTCTGGTGTTTAATCTGTATGGAAAAAAACTATCTTTCCTACAGAGCTTTGAGAAGAGTAGCTTGATTAGTTGTGGAAGTACAAAAACCGACTGAGAAAAGCACTGAAAGGCTCAAAAAGTCAAGTAGAATTTTCTAGGCCATGAATTAAACAGCATAGAAGCAGGCTGCCTGCTTCAATTCTGCCATAATCAGGAGAAAAAACCGCAGTGGTTTGGAGGTAGAAACTCTCCATTTAAGAACTAATTACCATGACTTTTTTCTGAGTCTGTTGAGTTGTCCATGGGGTTATAGATCTGATAGCCAGGTTTTGTTGACCTGCAGGACATGGTTTATTCCTGCATGCCAAGACTTCGGTTTTGCAAAGCACTGTCACTGGTGTTTATAGTCTCTGTTCCTCTGCAGACATTTGAGATGGTGTCATGTTAGAATAAACCCTAATATAAAGTAAACCCATGTATATGAGTGGTTTAAATTTGTGAAGTAGAAATCCAGAGCTGAAGACAAGTCTTCCAGGTGGAACAGAACTACCCTGCATTGCTTCGCTTCTCTGTTGGTTTTGGTTATGTATATTTTATTTCAACCCTTGCATTCTCAGTTGCAGGATTTTCTCAATTCTGATACCTCAGTGTTTTCATGGAGATGAATTTGCTTCACTTTTTCCACAGCAAGAGTAATGTATTATTAAAAGGCAATAGAGAAGTCTTTTAAATAATTAAGCAGGCTTCAGTAATAAATGAACTAAGAGGGAAAAAGAGAGAAAGGAAACAATTAAAATAAAGATGAGCTTTTATTGATAGTATATTGGTGAGTTTTTTCTTGGCAGATCTTTTAAAACTGTTGGTTGGGCACACAGACTACAGATCAGCTTTCCATCATTTATGAGAGACTGCAGACTTAAGTTTACAGAGGAAGAAAAAGCCCCAAATGCCCCAAACTAAAAGTCACTAAAGAACCAACCTAAACGAAAAGCGTTTTATTCATCAATCACACAGAAGAAAGCTTAAATTTAGCAATTAGTCTGCTTGAAGGCAAATACTCCCAGATGAGTTACTGGCTTTTAAATTATGGTAAGCACTGGATACATAACCCCTTGAATATTTTTTTTGTTTGATTACATTTTTAAATTATTGAAAAATGAAAGTAACTTCAAGTGATTTTTCTGTGCTATTGAAAACTAAAACAGCACTTGCTATAGTTAAAATCTTTTGAACACACAGGAGGAATCCACAATGATTTTTTCAAACTAACAGATAAAACTGCATTTTTACTGGAAGTTGAAGTGAAAGTATGGCTAAGGAAGTCCATACTCAGAGATGAAGTCAGCACTGAGTCAGATCTCTCAAATGGGATTGTTTGTCTTTGTCCAGATGGTGGCAAGTGACAGGAGGCTCTGTCTTTGCAGGACATTATTACCTGGATCAGGGGAAATTCCCGAAGCCAAGACTTCCCAAACTGCATTTGTTCTTCGATACAGTTGGTCTGTGATCCTGTATGATTATTCCAGCATGTGCGATCCATGTTGTTTATCTTAAGCTGCGTATGAAACACCTCCTATGTTAAATGTGTTCATAAGACTGTTGTACATGACCTTCCCTGCATAGGAAGGAATAATTTCTGTTGCCTACCAGCAAGTGTCTTACCCATAAGCTAATTGGTGATTTCTGTGGCAGCAACTGCACAAGTCAGCTCTTGGATCAGTCAGAGTCCTGACCCAACAGCTGCCTGTTGACAGAGCCCCTCACTTCAGCTGCTAACTACCCAGGGTGGTAGTTAAAATGATAAATGATGCTTATTAGTTGTCTTGGACACAGGAGGAGACTTTTGAGGGAATCTCTTTAGGCTACCTGAAATTGCTGTATGGAGAGGTCCTATTGCAGTTAATCAAATGTGTTGTTCTGAATGAAAAATTCAGTCAGTAACCTTGTCTCAGGTCACCTTGTCCTATGATGTATGCACAACCTGACAGGGGGCAGGTCCTGGACCACCCAGCAAACTGATGGGTAAGTGCTTGGGGTGTGTGCAGAGGCAGTTACACTAGAACTACATAAAAAAGTGAAGTTTCGTCCATATGTCAAAATTATAAATTAAATTGCATAGATTGTGCCACACTATGCAAGTATGTGTAAAGTGCTAAGTTGGTATTATTTTTTTCAAGCCCACCATTTTTAGCACTGTACTTAAATTTTCAGCAAAGACAACCAATAATCATTAGCTTTCAGCTTCATCTTTATGGATATTTATTCAGCTGAAACCTATGCTCTCGGTCTGTGTTTTAGTGAACAGAATTTGAGCTGTACAAATGACAGAGGACACTGCCATCACAGTTGCCCTAAAACGAGGGAGATTTACTGCCATAGTTGTGCTGATAAGGGCAGTTCTTGTGATAGAATGCATCTTACTATACTTGCATGTTGCACCTGAAGATTCCATAGTGCTTTAACCTTTTCCTAATGTGTAGGGGTTCTTTTCAGAAGACTACCTCTAAAACAGAAAAGGAAAAAAAAAAAGCCTTGCTTTATCCGATTGTCTCCTGAGCTAATGTAAGAGGAGACTTTGCTATTCCTCTGCCACAGTATCTGCAGGTAGACATTAGTGTCAAATAGGTAATCCCCTATTGTCTAAGTGAATCTTGAATTGTTGAAGCATTTGTTGACTTGTCCACACATACGATACTATAAAAGAGCTCTGAATAAATTACAATTTTTAAAACAAAAAATTACCAATTCTGTTTAACATCATTGTCAGCAATATGGACAACTGGATTGAGTGCACCCTTGGCAAGTTTGCCAACACCAGCAAGCTGAGTGGTGTGGTCAACATGCTGAAGGGAAGGGCCGCCATTCAGAGAGACCTGGGTAGGCTTGAGAGGGGGCCCTGACCTGTGAGAACCTCATGAAATTCAACAAGGCCAAGTGCAAGGTCCTGCACATGAGCCAGGGCAATCCCAACACAAACTGACAGAACTCATTGAGAGCAGCTCTGCAGATAAGGACTTGAGGATACTGGTCAGTGAAAAACTTTTTACAAGGGCATGTAGTGATAGGACAAGGGATAACAGCTTCAAATTGGCAGAGAGTAGGTTTAGATTAGATACAAGGAAAAAATTCCTTACTGTGGGGGTGGTGAGGCACTGGCACACTTTGCCCAGGTGCTGCATCTCTGGAAGTGTTCAAGGCCAGGCTGGATGGGGCTTTGGGCAGCCCAGTCTAGTGGAAAGTGTCCCTGTCCATGGCAGGGGCAGTAAAATTCAGATCATCTTTAAAGTCTCTTTCAACATAAAAGATTCTATGACTCTATGATACTGTGATTTCATCCCCTCTGTCCTAGCCTTGTGTGTGACTATGTGACCCACAAGCTATACTCTCTTCAAATGATCTGCTGCTAAAAGCGCGTAAAACAACACTGTTTTTATAAAGCAAGAGCAAGTGATTGTATTTGAAGGTGTTTCAGTGTCAGCTCCATGTCTCTTCATGAACTGTATAGGAAACAGCTGGATTGGCCTGGATAGGTTAGATGCAACACAATCCTCTCCTTTTACAAGTTCTGTTACTAAATCCCTCTGCACAAGAGCAAGGAAGGTTTCTCAGGTGGAGAGGGTTGCATGTTAGTTAGAGTCAAACAACACCAAAATTGAGATGGAGAATTTTTGGCTGTACCAGGTTGAGTATCGTAAGAAAAATGTAAGTAGATATTCAAGAGAAAAAGGGGTAGCTATCACATTTTATTGCTGCATAAAAAAAAAAAAAATTAATTTCTTTGATAGACCTCTGTACCTAATAACAGCATGCTTCATGTGATCTTACTGTGTTTGTTCTGACAACAACTTTATTAGGTTTCTAAAACTTGTTTTGTTAATGACAGATGACAGTGAAACAGTCTCTAAGCCTTTATTTTAGACTTTGTTCAGAGCAGCTATGCAAATTATCTATCCACTATGATCCATCTAAATATTTCTTGTTATTGCTGTGACTGCATTCTTTCCTTGTACATTATATATGGTACCTCTAAAAATGTGTTTTGATGTCGAAGAGAACTGAGTGTTAATTCTTCAAAGACTGGACTTCCCTGTAAAAGTGTTTTCAAGGACAGTTTTCATGTCATATCAGGCAACAGACTTTGTAAGATCTTTGATATTTGGGTTCAGTAGTTTTTGTTCTTGGTTTGGTTGGGGGGGGGGGTTGGTTTGTTTGGTTGTTGTTGTTGTTTGGGGGTTTTCTCCTCCAAAATATTTGAGCAGACATTCAAACAGGGCACACAGAAAGCCATGTAATTTAGTTCTGATACTTCATAGATGAAAATACCTGAATAAAGGTACTTGTAGTGCTAATGAAGAAACTGTTAGTACATTTCAAATGATGCAGAATTTCTTAATGCTAATTGTCTGGTTTAAATGAAATAATTAATCTTTATCCTTAAGTGTGTGAATATGAGAGTTTTCAGCCATTGTAAAGAGCTCTTTTTTGTGTGCATGTACACATTTGATCCCTAAATTGATTTCTTTGTCTGTTGTTTAAAGCTCAGTCCTACAATGTCTAGATGTCATTACTGGGTTTGATAGTATTATGCACCTTCTAAATTTATTCCTAATACAGAAATACTGCATAACTGTTAAGAATGTGAGCACTATGAAAACTCTTCTACATAAACAGGAGTTGCCATGTGTGTGGTTGCATCATTGTGGCACTATTGACTGGTACTTACCCAGAAAGTCAAGGGAGCCTGTATCTCTCCCACAGCCCCAGCTCTCATGCTCTCTGCAGCGAGCAGTTCTTCAGTCTGATGGTGCAACCACGTGCCAGCATTCTAGGGATTGTTTCACAGCTGCATCTTCTTTTGTCTTGCAATTGTAATTCAAAATACAGGGAGATGAAGGGACTGCTCTTTAACCCAGGAGTAAAGAATTGCTTCTTAACTCTTTGGAAAGCTTTATTAGTTAACTATAATTTTAATACTTAGTTATTATCTGACATAGAGGAATGAGTATAAAGAGAAAGAAGTGGAGAAGGGAGTTTTGTTTTCTTGTTTCATTTCATATTTAAGAGAAGCTAAGAGAAACTTAGACTTTTGTTTTTTTAGTTGTTGTTCTTAGTTTGGTGTTGGTTTTGTGGGTTTTTTATAGACTATTTCATAGACCTCAATTTTTCAGCTGCAGTAGATGCAGAGCATGAGGGTGGAGCCTGCTGCCAGCTCAGACCACTGGAAATGTATTCCTTTTCTGATATGACTCATTGGCTCAGAGAAAAGCTATGTCATATTGTTTATGAAAAGATAAGAATAACATTTGACTGTTTTGCTATCAGTGATGAACTGTTGAGCTGTCAGAGCTAGGGCTGCTCTCTTCCTGTGTCAAAGGAGACTCTAGAATGCCAGGGCTATTGGGCTAAATACCCAGCTGTAGCTAAATTCTGAACTTCCCTTTTGAGGATTCACGTTTTGGCTTGTGCAGACATATTCTGTAGGTATCGCGTTAAAATCTGTCTCTAAAAATTCCTGCTGGGTTAAAGCTTTGTACTCTCTCTCATTTCGGTCACCTTCATTAATTCCACTTTCTGTGGAACACATTCTGTATTCTTGTGTCACACCCTCATACCAGGGCCCCTGCTCTGTACTTCAGATACCTTCCTACAGCTTTTTCACATCACCAGCATTCATTAGGATTTGTCTATGATTAGAACATCCTTTCCCAGAACATTCTTCCCCTTTATCAAGATACTTGCTAATGAATCACATAGACAGTTGCTCCACTGAATTGTTTGCGGAAAAACAAGAAGAATGAGGAAATGTGATCTAAAGAGTGTGTAGTGAGCTCATAGCATGAACTGTTTGATATTTTGCAAGTTTTTACTGTATCTAGAATGAGGAATCCCAGCCCTTGATGACACTGGTATTGAATTGTTGTTGAATATATTAATAAATTCATGAATACATCAATATTACTCTGCACAGTTTATAAAAGTTGTTTTCTAAGATGATGGAATAACATTTATGGACAGCCACTGCGGCCTTCCTCTGTTCAGATTAGATTAGTTTAGCACCTCAGGTTAGTTATACCTGAGGGCATGTGTGCTTATGGGGAAATTTCAGTATTTTTTTCACTTTCCCCAGTTTGACAACTAAATAAACTTTAGCTGAATCGCTGTGTGCTGCTTAAGGTCAATCCACTTGTCTCGCATCACAACTTATTCCTAAGTGGCTTTACTTTTTCTTTCTTAGAATGTCAGAGCATAGGATGTGGAATATGAAAGAATAATTTGTACATCGGGCACTCACAATGGTATTTGATTTTCTTGTCATGTCTAGTCTCCATCTCCAGGTTCTGCTTCACCTCGAGGTGCTGAATCGTCAAGTAGGCAACATCACCAGGAGGCCTGCAGTACAGCAGAGGCTTCCACTAATAAAGAGGTAGAGTTAAATTTTTTTAAAAGCCACAGTCTTGTTTGTGCTGCATATAGCTTTTAATTTTCCTTGCTCCCTTGTACCTGTGCAATCCCTTTTCTTCTTCTTTTTTTTTCCTTATGCTTCTTCACCTTTTGCTTGGCTGGCTATCTGACTGAATTTCTAACATACTGAAGACTCTTTGTCATGGCATTTCTGACTCTGTTCAGCTGTCACTAAGTTTATTTAACAGGCTGCAAGGTACTGATTTATGAAACAGCCAATATCCCCTCTGTAGCAGAAACAAAACGAAGCAGCCCTTTGCCTTTTTGCCCTCACAAAGAAAGCGTATTTCTCAGCCAGATGAAAAAGTGCTGAAATTAAATTAATTACGTAATACATTACAGTGCTTAATATTCTGTCATTGTAGAAACTGGCCTGCAAGGGATTCGAAGTCAGAATTCAATTCCTGACTCCAGACTCCTCAGAATAAAGCTACATGTTTTGGGTTTTTTTCTCCTCACCTGGCAGTGCTTTAGACTGCAGTAGTTCCACCAAAACAAAATAAGTATGAATAGAACTGCTTGTAGTGTGAAAAGAAAATCATTTGACATAAGAAGTATTTGGATTAGTATAGAATGGCAGGTTCTGTGAACAGAAAAATCTGCAAATATTTCGTTTATTTGCTTCTTTTTTTTTATATAAACTTGAAAACAATCTAGAAACTACCATAACAAAATACCATATTGTTACTGATAGCAGTGCATGAGTTATCTTCCAAAATTAAAAACCTGATCTACTATAAGTGGATTAAAATTGAAACACTAATTAAATAATCCATTCTTCCCTTTTTAATTTTGCAGTTATGAAGGGATAAGAAAGCTTGTAGCATGTACATAGTTGTCAGTCTGTATTTACATTTAGAAAATAATGAAAAATTTCAAAAGACTGAAGAAACTCATAATTTTTGATGTTCTGAAGTTTTCAACTATAAATCATGCCTTTAAGTTTTCATCTGCTTTTCTGTTAGCTTATTAAAGCCTTAAGCATTCTTCACTACAGACTTTGTCACTATATATTCTATATTCTAGTAATTTTTAGATATAAGAAACTTACCCAAAGGAGGAAAACAAACAGAACACTGCTGATTTCAGTTGTTAGGATGTGCTTACACATAATGACAGAGAAACCAGGTAAACCAGGTTTCTTTGTAGGATGTGTTGGGCTATTAGTTTCCCTCGGATGGGGAATAATTCTTGCTTTACTGCTTCTAACGCAAGATAAAACAGCCTCATAATTTTTTGATTTTTAGGTCTTAGAGAAACCTTTTTATTAAATATAAATTTATAATACTGGATGGCAACAAGATTATTGAAAGTAATAAAATATTAATGACCTTGATATTTCATTATTCATGGATATTAAAAATTAAAAGGTGTAGGTTTCCACCTATTGGTAACTTTACCTGTTACTTTACTCTTCTAGTGGTCTTAGTAGAATGCCTTTCTACCTGAGTAATGAACAAGAAAAATGAAATTTGTGAGTGAAAATAAAATCAGATATGATCATGGTTTGCACCAGTCTAACCTGAAAGTAAATTGCTAGTTAGATTGCTGAATAGTTGCTGAATCAGTATCATAGACTTTGTTCACTGCTTGAAAAGAAATAAATACTTCATAAAGTACTTATATATGTGAGTTGCCTCTGCTGCCTCTGGTGTGTAGGGGATTTGTCCTCTGTGCCTGTCAGAGCCCAGTGTTTGAATCTCCCCTTTAGCACTATGTCAGCAACTATTACAAACAGTTGTTGGAGTCTATATGGATAGGTGGTTTGGTAGGAACATTCGTCTGAAGAGGTGAAAGAGCTACAGACGTGAAAAGGCACATCAGTGTCGTCACAGCAGCTTAAATGCATTGGCAGTAGCAGATCACTGATTATTGACATCTTTACTGATGCTAGTACCGTATCTGATGGACAGGATTCTTGGTGCAACAGAGCTTAGCAGTTTTCACAGGGAGTGAAAGAAATTACGGCTGCACAGGCTCAGCTGTCTGTCACATGCCTTTTGTTTTTAATTCATACATTTTATTTTATAGCCAGACATGCATCGTTGATTGAAAAATATTACTTGTTACGTCAATTTTCCATTTCTTACAAAGGAAAAGACTCCTTGGGGTTAGTCAGTCAACTTGTTACATAAATGTTACCTTTCTAGTTTTACCTGTTTTTTCCACTAATACACAGACCCTGGTAAGTTGCCTGTCATAAAGAAAAATAATTTGGCATATATTTCCGTGTATATAGTTTGGAAATATACTGAACATTATTGAAGATTTTATCCATTATTCTGATCATATGTATAGATTTTCTTTTAATAGAGTTATATTAAGCAGTCATTGGAGGAGTTACTGCTAGTACAATCCGTTATAGATTCATCAACTATCCAGACGTCTTACCTGCCTATGATAGCAGCAGGTATTTCAATATATCCATTACCAGTTATATAGTGCCACACAGAATTTTGTTCGATAAATTTTTGTGTGTGGTTTACGTTATTGATTAGAACAAAGTGGTGAATCTTACTCTCTGAAAGTTGTAGTTTTCAGACATCTGAACGGTTAGTCTCATAGCCTTTCACAGAAAATACCAGTAGGACGTATGGTGTTACTTTAGTGTGTGTATTTACACGCACAAGTCAAGATTCTATTTGGTTTTTCACTACTTATGCAATTGGAGCTACCAAATGCGCTTCTGTGCTCGATACAGTATAAGCACAGTTGGTGGTGAGGTCGTGGTGAATTCAGTTATCCCACAGAATATGGGTTGCTCCCTAACTTGTTAAAATCTAGAAAGCTTTTTGTAGGCTCTGTTAATGTGAGGGATACATCTGGAACCATTCCTAGTGAATAACTGCATTTTCTTAATGATGGTTTCAGTCATGAATTATAACAGTATAGTGCAATTTTCATATTCCTGCATGTATTTATTTGTAGTTGGAAGATCCAGCATCTTTGAGGTATTATGTACTTTCCTGCATATTTCTTGTGTTAAAGTAGAGCACCTATTGGTAGACAATTAATGCACTAGTGAACACGAACAAGTAAGTGAAGTCGGGTCTTAGCGTATTTTCTACTAGATAGACACAAATGGAATACATTGAATTTACTCTACTAGGTGCTTAGATTTTGAAAATACTAAATATAAGTAGTAATAAGTGATGTTCTATCTTTACTAATAACTATGGCTGATTTAAGTTTGGGGTTTTTTTGGCATGGAGAACTTTTCAATGAGTATCTGTGCATGCTATGTTCTGTTTGAAATCCTTTTTGTCTTACTTACAGTCCAGAAAAAGCTTGGCTTCATTTCCAACATATGTTGAAGGTAAGATAGTTCTACAATTTCTAAATGTTTTTTCATATAAAAAAAGAAGCCTGTGTTTATAATGTATAAAATTTTATTTTTATTTGCTGAATAGAAAAGGTACTAGGGTTGGGTGTAATGATTTAGGTTAAATTGTGCCTAATTTCGAACCTGAGCTAAATCCTACTGTGCTCTTTCAGAAATTTGGAAACATGGAGCTTTTAGTTTTTTAGTGTTTCATTCATAGTTTCTGTGTCAGTTCTGCTGGTTTTTTCCTCAGTATCACTTAAAACACTACTTTTTTAATGGTATTTACACAGCATGTAAGAATGTGTGTGGATAAGGAAAACAGACTAATCAAAAAGACTGCAGTGCTCTGTCCAGCATTGATTTCAATTGGCAGGCTCAGTCCAGTCTCAGCTGGATTTATTGGCAGGCCTGCCAGTGAAAATCTGCTTAGATTAACAGCCACTTGCCTCTAATTAAATACTGCTTCCCATCTTAGAGTTAAGGTTGCAGTAGTGCTGAATTTTTTCAGAACAATGTGAAAAAGCAAGTTACCTGCCACATGAACTACTGTTACCTTTCATATGAGTGTGCATCCTGTGTATACTTCAGGAAGAACGGAAGTTGTATGCAGTTACAACAGAAGCAAAAAATAGAGGTTTCATTTGTTTTTTTTCACTTTTCCCCCGACTGTGCTTGTTTCATGTGCTTGATGAAATGTTAGAAATATAGTTTATGTAATACTTTATTTGGACTGCCTTGTAACTCCTTGGGTTGCTTTACAGTGTGCTGTGTTTAATTGATTATGTGATCATTTTGTTTAGACTGCAGATTGATCATTGTTTTAGTCTTCAGAGTATAAGCTGCATGTTTTGGAGTCTCTGGCCAGAATGTCAGTCAGTCCATAGCTAAGCACTGGAATTTTGCAACAGTGAAGGATCTCTCTTAGAATTTAAATTCATCTCCTGTTGGTAGTCCTGTCTATCAAGGGCTTTTAAAATAATCCTCTCCTCCTTAGGAAAAAAATTAAATTGTAAACTAAAATTTTCTTGGTTCTTGATCCAGCGCAAAATTCCTTAAAATTGAAGATGTTCCATTTTTGTGCACCAGCAGTCCAATGAAAAATTTGCCAGCACCTCTGCTGTGCTTTCATTGAGGTAATAGTTTTGTTGTCAGCAATAATAAATGGAGGAGGTCTTCTAAAAGGCAGTACTATCTGTGCATTCACCTCTGATGCAATTGGACCACATATCTTTTTTTGGGTTTAATATGCCTCTTTCTTGGACTCTTGCCTTCACCTTTGCCTATCTATTTTTTTTTCTTTTTGATCAGAAATTGTACTAAAAAAGGTTTTGCCCAGTAAAGTGGTGGAAGTGGTGAAAAGGCCTTGATGTGTGGAGTAATAAATAGCAACACTTAAAATGCTGTATGATTTCTGGACTGGAAAAGTGTGTAAATATGTAGTACTTCCAGATGCATGTTTCCCTAAGGAAATAACTCGATTTCTTTAGGTCATGTGCTTGCAGTGACTTGCTCATTTTGAGAATTTTCCAGATACATACTGCTTGAGCGAGCTCTGCATGTTGGAGATGAGCATCTTAAAATTTCTAGTCATAAATTTTTGTATTTAAAGAAATGATAAAGACAAGCCTGCTCACAAGATTTATGCATCTGCTTCTGTCTGTGTGTATAGTTTCAGTGCGATATTTATCTCCAGCTCTATCTTTGTTATTTTAATCATAATAATGACTTGCTTTTCCTTGGGACCAAAGCTACCCATGCTCATTCTGAGGGGTTCTTAGTCTCGTATGTTATCATTAGAACAAAATTGGCATTCTGAGTAATTTGAAACTTAAAGCCCCATCAGCTTATAGCTCAAGATACCCCTTGATTTTTTTAGAGGAAAAAAGAAAGACAAATATAAACACAGGGGTGTTTTGTGATAAAATGCGAACATGTTTACCATGGGCATTCTTTAATATGATTTTTATTCTCACTTGTCTTGAACAACAATTGTTTTTCCTTATTTCTAAGAATAAGAAGTTTCTTACCTAACCACCCTCCCTTTTGGAGCATGACAATTTTAACGTGGTGTCAAAATGGAACATTTTCATGTATAAAATTTTTAGATACAGTTGCCAAACACCAAAAATCTTACAAATCATAAATGCTGCTTTGTAAGGATTTGCATTGCTAGGTAATGAACACTTTACGCCCTGTCACTGTCCACAGAAGATGATGGGTGTCAGATCTCTAAGGATCTGTGGACTAAGAGAGTTAATTTGCCGTCAAGAGAGCCCATGCTCTGTGTATTTACCAACATTTTTATTTAACTCAGTCAGTACTTTACCACATTATCCTTGTTAGGACTGCTATTTTTAAAGGTCTGTGGCATAAAAATATTTTACTTAATTAGGTAATCTGTCTTCTTGTTAAGGGAAGACGTGGTATGTGTAGAGCATTCCCAGGGAAGTTGTTCTGCCTGTTGCACCAACTGGTTAATGCACAAGCGAGAGAGAGGCTGATGGCTGCTACCAAACTGCACCTTTCCTCTTTCTGGTTGTGACTATAGGTGTTAGAATTGCAAGGCTGGGTTTGGTGGGTGAGGAGCAAGCTGAATAACTGTGTCTGCCCCTTTATCACAGTGAAAAAATCACAGCCTATTTTGCTCCAAGCTGATCCCTACTCACAAAAGAATGAGCTCTTATGAGAAATAGGCTGGATTAACAATTGTAGGTCTTGCTGGAGAGATGTTATACTGGGTTTGCATAGCAGAGTTTTGGTAGTGTGGGGGCTACAAGGGTGTCTTCTGTGAGAAGCAGCTGGAAGCTTCCCGCCTGTCCGACACAGTCAGTGCCAGCCGGCTCCAAGGCAGACCCACCACTGGCCAAGGCTGAGCCCATCAGTGCCAGCGCCTCTGGGATATTATATTTAAGAAGGGGGAAATAACTATGCACCACAGCAACTGCAGCCAGAGAAGAAAGGGCAGGGAATGTGTAAAAGAAAGATCTCTGAAGACAAGGTCAGTGGAGTAGGAAGGACCAGAGGTGCTCCAGGTGCCAGAGCAGAGATTCCTATGCAGCCCATGGTGAAGACCATGGTGAGTAAGTTGTGCCCCTGCAGCCAATGGAGGTCCACAGTGGAACACAAACCCACAAGCAGCCCCTGGAGGACGCCATGCAAGATCATGTGGATGCCCCAAAAAAGCAGACTGTGACTCCAAGGAAATCCCAGGTTGGAGCAGGCTCCTTGCAGGATATGTGCAGAAAGGAGCCCACCTGGAGCAGGTTTTCTGGCAGGACTTGTGACCCCATAGGGAACCCACAGCAGAGCAGTCTGTTCTGAGGGATTGTGTGCCATGGGAGGTATCTCCTTCTGGAGCAGAGGAAGAATGTGAGACACCTTCCCCATGAGGAAGAAGGAGCATCAGAGACAGCATGTGATGAATTGACCACAGCCCCCATTCCCTTGTGCCTGTGGGTGCAGGAGATAGAGAAAATTGAGACTAAAAGTGAGTCCAGGAAGAAGGGAGGGGTGGGGGAAGGTGTTGGAGGGAGCATCTGTTTTTATTTTTCATTATTCTACTCTGACTTGGTTAGTAATAGATTAAACAAATTTCCACAAGTGGAGTCTGGTTTGCCCATGACAGTAACTGATGAGTGATCTCTCCCTGTCCTTATCTTAGCCCATGAGACTTTCGTTATATTTTCTCTCCCCTGCCCTTCTGAGGAGGGGAGCGCTAAACAAATTTTGAGATCATATGTTTGATGTTTTGTGCCTTTGAAAGTACTGGTTGCCTTTTTGTCATGCTAAACTGAAGCATTTCAGAGGAGGATTTGCAGCTGTCATGTGTAGGCTCAAGTTGTCAGAGTTGTGCTGTTTTGCTGTGTTTCACCATGAATGTCTTCAGTGACTGCTTTCCTGTGTTACAGTTCCTGGACCTTGTGATCCTGAAGACTTAATTGATGGAATCATTTTTGCTGCCAATTACCTTGGTTCAACTCAACTCCTTTCTGATAAAACTCCATCCAAGAATGTGAGAATGATGCAGGCTCAGGAAGCTGTCAGCAGGATCAAGGTGAGGAATAATTCCTGCTGCTTCTTGTATGGCTGCGCTATGGTTGTGGGTATGAATTTCTTACTTATGCAGTAATTTTTTCAGATCGGGTTGTCTGTAGTTTCAGAATGAGAAGTGCCTTACCTTTCTTTCTGCAAAGTAAATTGCATATGTAATGCTACTTTTGGAGCAAGACTGATAAGGGGAAGTTACCAGGTCATTTTAATTCCCTGTGGTAATACTTGTGCCGTGTACACTAAACCAGAATCTGAAGTGATTGATGGTCAAAGTTATGTATTATCTGGATGTGGAGGGAAAACAGGTTAAGGGAATAGCTAGTGAGTATTGCAGCTGCTTCTGTCTTGGCACTCAGTGGAACTGCTACTGCTGTAATGACTGCAGTTATTTTTGACCCTGGTGTGGATATACTTGTTTCTCCACGCATAACAGCTCTGAGCTGATTTAAAAAAAAAAGCCTGTGATGGTACAGAGATGTATGGAAAAAATAATTTGTCCTGAGATCTGACAAACTTTCTTTTGAAAAAGAGAAATGCCAACTGATTATGCTGAGCAGTGTGAGTGCTGCTGTATTGTAAGTTACAATTATGACATTGTCAGCTGAAATTAAGTTGTGCGGATGAAGTATTGCATGGTCGTACAGGATGCTGCAGCATTCCCACTACCCATACATGACTGGTTAGTAGGCACCCAGCTTCCTCTTCTGCTGATTGAGCTAATCAACACAACCTACTTTGGGAATTTTTCTTGGTTTAATATCTATGTGTTCTTCTTTTGTATAGTTTATTTGGGGTTCTAGTTCAGATTTGGTGTGCTAGTATATAAAAGAGAGAGGAAGAGGAGAGAGGGTTATCAGCAAGGCCAATAGTATTGTCTGTTAAGGTCGGCTGATGCTTCCTTCTCTTATTATTCCTTCCAATGCTTTCCATGGCAGGTATTCAGTTTAGCCTCTGTATGTAACTTTTGACACAGAAGCTCCAACTAGAACCATTGAGACAACTTCCAAAAATTGTAATTTTGCTGGTGTTCAAATGCATAAGTTCTTGTAACCTTGTCTCTGAAAAGTTAACATTCTCACGTTTTAGAAAAGGCAGGGATGTAGCCTTTCTGTTAGAGATTATCCTCCATCATCTCTGAAGAAGTCTTCACTAACTTAAACTACTGAGCCTTTTGCAAAAGAATGATATCTTTGTTCATTGGAGACTCTGGATTCAGTGACATTCTTTGAAAATATGCAGCAGCTTTTTTCAATCATGGCGGGTCTTGGTTGGTTCTCTCCAAACCTGCAGTTAAGAGTTTTTCTTATAGAGTCTGTTTTTTTCCTGCTCTGGGCAAATAAGGCTGTGCCCTTCTATTTAGTGGTCGCTTTGTGTTCCTTTCTGATGCTTGGCTGTGTGTTAGAAAACTTGTCTGATTTGAATGGACAGGAAACTACAGGAAAGGAAGAGAAGGGAGAGAAACAAGGGCTTTGGTGAGGCTGGATCTAGGAGGGGCACATCACTGGAGGGTGAAAGCAAAGATTAGCATCAGCTATCATAGGAAATAGGTATCAGAAATGGAACTTGAACCTGGGGTTTGCACAGGGAGTTTGCACCTAGAAGGTAAAGCTTGTGTAGAAATACACACTGGAAAAAGATTGAAGGGATATGGAAGAGAAAAATGAAATGGAATTGATTCAAACTGGGCCTGTGAGATGTAAGAATCCTTCTCTGATGCTAAATGTATTTTGTAGAAATTAATTAACAAAATACCATTCTTTCCAAGGATTCTGTTATGCCTCAGCACTTCTGTGCCTCAAAACAGAAGTAATCTGTTTAATGCATTTCACCCTTAAGCCCCATAATTTATGCATCTGTATAAATCAGCAGGCATGCATATCTTTGCTTATAGTATATTTGTCTCAGCCTTGAGGCCCAAGTGATTGCATTGTTGACCTGGTAAAACCCTAGCTGGTATATTTAATTTTCTGAAACTTGGTGTGTTTCAGAAAATTATTGGCTTATATTGTATTGTACACAATACCTTTGAACACTTCTTGGGCAGTTACTGCTTTCTGCTTCTAAGTGAGGCTCAGACAACCTCCCTGCATCTTAGGGCCTTTTGCTTATTAGAGTTGGTTATGGCTGGTTTTGTTGCTAGTTGCCATTAAAGCTATATGTTTTCAGAGAGAAATTCATTATGATAGGTGGATTTCCTGCTGCCAGATTCATCTCTACATCAGATACTCTTTATCCCAGATGTGTAAATTGCTTGTAAAATGGCTTGCACAGTGACTGTGAAGGTTGTGCCCTACTCATGTTTTTTGCAGCGTGCCATACTTGTTGCATTTCTCCATGGATAAAGAAAACAAAGTTTATGAATTAAGAATGAGCTTTTAAAATATGCAGACTTGAAGCTGAGTATTAAAAGGGGTGAAGAGCTTTGTTTAAGCCCTGCTATGTACACATACATTCACATAAGTGTATACCTTTTGAATTTAATAATCCCTATAGTGCTTCCTTTTAGCAGAGCCTTCAGACCACATATTCATTCATTTGGAATATGAACAGACTTTGAAAACAATTCTCCGTGCTTCTTCTTTAAAGAAGAGTCTTTTCAGTTAAAAGTACAAGAGTTGGATGTTTTCTTGCTTGGCCTTCATCTCTGTAAAGTCCAACTAAGTTAAAATAGATACACTGCTTTGAAGGTATTAATCAAATGTAGTTAGGAATATTTCACTAGGAGGCACTTTTAGCTTGCTGTGTGGCAGATTTGAACATTTCTAGGTAACACCTGGTTTAATTTCTGAGTGTAATTTAAAATAGAACCCATATGTGGATATTTAGTGTAGTATTTCACACATTTTCACACACTCAGTGTCCTCTCAATGCTCACTGAGTTGCAGAACATTTTTTGTAGAGACTAAATGGGTTGAATAAACTTAGGACATCTCTGTAGCAAAAGCAGAAGCTTGTTGGGTTTAAATGTTTTGTAATTTTGGAAATTGCATCTATATAAATAATTACATTTCATTTACCTTAAACTCAAATCTCGAATTCTGTATATTAAAAAAAAAAAAATTGTGTAGATTAGGTGTTTTCCATTTGTTTTTTTCTTTAGGAGTACAGAGAGACTCTTTGATTTGAGTTAGCAAAATAATGCGGTGATAAAGAGGAATTGTCTAATAAAGTATTCTTGCACAGAATTAGCCTAATTTTTTTGTTGTTGTTGGACCATAACTTCTTTTGTGACATTTCTGTGCAGTGTTAAATCACTTATTAAAAGTGCTTGTTCCATATCATTGCCTGACTTTTATGAAATATTTGAAAGTAATTCTTCAATATGCTTCCATTTGAAGAACAGAATTTTCAACAAATTGAATCATAGTGTATTTTGATAAATTGTTGATTCTACATTGTAAAGCTGAAGCTCCAGGACTTTCCCGCCCCCTCCCTTTTTCTTTGTTTTGGCCTGTGCTTTTCTTCTTTTGGGAGGTTCATCACTCTCAAGTTTGGGGAGGGTGAGAAAGAAAACCTTGATTTAGGAAAGCAGTTTAAATGCTCTGTCTCAGGAGTGTCTCCTCCTTGCCCAGTGTATGACAGGCAGCTGTTATTGAAGATAAATATATTATTTCTGAGTATTAATTTAAATTGAGAGTAATGTAATGAAGAGCCTGCCATGTAAGGCAGTTTTAATTGCTTTTGCAATAGTTTGCAATCACCTATTGCGAAATAACCTATCAGGCTGTAAAATACTTCTTAGTTTGAAAAGGATGAATAAAAGCTAGTTTAAGAATGTTTCTATTTGTAAATAAGCAGCGTGGCCTAAACTTTAAGTAGCTGCTTTCAGATATGTTTAGACAAAACCTGACAGATTTAAGTTGTGAGCATCAGTATAAAATGTTTGATGTGTCTTGTGATTCAGGCCTCCTATTTGCTCTTCGTAAAAGTAGTTAGTGCTGAATCTGTATGGAGCTTGTAACAATAAGCTTCTCTCCCACCACAAGCACACCTGTAAATTTAATTAGCAAAGAGGTTGTTATTGTTGGAAGTAAAGGGATAACTGCCAGCCTGGTGAGTATTGCATTCCTTCAGTGAGCAGATCTGTAAGTTCAGATTGGGTTGAATTTATGATTGCAAGACTGTAAAAATTATGTTTGTTTGGGTTGTTAGTAGAAACCTCTTTTAAGGTGTTTCTGGAGCTGAAATACATGCTCCACTGCTTCCTTGAAAAATTGTGATACTGTGGACATATCTTTGTGTAGGTGTCACAGGAAAATTTGTTGACCAGGGACACTGTGTGAACATTGGTACGGATTTATTTGCTCAGGAGGAGGAGAAAATGAAGGTGACAGTTACCTTCTGTCATTTTGTTTTTCCAGGAAAAAGTAGCATAGTGTTAGGGAGGTTATTTTATTGACGTCTACTGAAGTATGATATCTGAAAAAGTTGGAATAATAAGGCTTAAAATTTTTCTCTCATGTTTTACATTGGTGTGCCTTCAAAAGAAATAATCTCATGGTTTACACTGCTGTAAGTTCTGTTTCTTAACACCCCCCCCAAAAACCTCAAAAACAAATGCACACAAAATAACTTTGTTTGTTGCAAGTAACATCTTAAGTGAAAAAAAAAATCCTTTTGTGTTCTTCCTGACCCTTTTGGTGCTATTTCTTTTCATTTCTGAAATTAAATGTGCTAAACATGACATTTTATAATTTTTTAAGCTAAAAAGAGAAGGAGGAAATTAATATAAGCAGGGACTAATTTAGACCAGCTGGTAGTCTGTGAGCCCTGACATTAGTGTGTAGATTCCTGCTTGACTTGGAGTCTCTGTAAGTTCTTCTCTAACTGTTCTCCTGTCTCTGTTTGTTCCATGCTAAGCAGATGGCCCAGAAATTAGCCAAAAGCAGGAAGAAGGTGCAGTACAAACTCCATCAGCTTGATGTTATGCTTGTTCTTTTGTTTTCTGGGAGGGTTTTTTCCTTTCTTTTTATTTTGTGGTTTTATTTTCTGCATCCAGCAAGGTTTTTTCAGATTTATTTCTGAACCACCATGCAAGTTGACGTAGCTCAGAAATCAGTTGCCTGATTGGCCATTTTTTGTTGCTTATCATTAGCCATTTCATGTTAGAAATAGAATAAAGATTGGATTTATCAAATGGTTACAGGGAGTACCCAAAATGCATATTAAAGAATCAAGACCGACATGGCAAAGGTTTTAACTTCGTAAAATGATGGATTAAAATGAAGTGTGGGTTTTTTGGGGTTTTTTTACTTTTTTTTTAATTTTATCTTTCTATTAGAGTGCTTTGTTTGACTCACAGAGGTGTCAAATTGCTGGATGCAAAAAAAAGTTTGTCTATACATACAGTAATATACTGAGATTGACTCATCTTTGTAATAAGTTTTGTTTGTGGAGCTTTCAGTTACCTTTTAACAAATGTAATTTAAAAAATATTACAAATGTTTGCTTTCTATTAACAAAATCCAACTTCTAAAGTGGGTTACTGCTTGAAAAACATGTTGTCTGACTGTGAAGGTCTTCTTACCAGAACTGCATTATGAACAGCTCGAACAGTTCCTGCTGTGGTACAGGTTTTTGCATGGGTCTTGGCAGCCACTGCTAGCCCATATAGAAATTCCTCAGGCAAGAGATGCTTTTAGGCCTTTCTATGGCTTGTACGAAAACCTTCTTTGAAGTGGGATTCGTAGTGTGCAGAAAATGGTAGAATCATATTGCTTTTCAAGAAATCTTTTTACAGTTAATGTTGCAGTCATGTATAATTTTACTGAATCAGGAAAAATATCAGGCAAGCTTTTATGAAGTTAACTTTTTTTTCTAACAATACCCAATTCACTTTCACATATATGATATAGTTTCCACATCTTTGTGTTTATCTTTTGCTTCTGCAGTCTAATACTCTATGCTGCATTGCTGTTCTGGTGACTGTGTCTTAGTGCACCCCTGTTCGTGAACTAACATCATTATTAGTAAGTATGTTACCTAATGTGTTAGTTTGACTCTAATCCGTTTATTTGCAGGCTCCAGAAGGTGAATCTCAGCCCATGACTGAAGTGGACCTCTTCATTTCTACACAGAGGATAAAAGTACTGAATGCAGACACACAGGTATATACTCAGACACCTTTGTCAGTATTGTTGGAGTAGACTACTGGAATAGACTTTCACCTACATGTTAAAATTTGTCTTTGAAATATGCTGGCTCTCGTATTTCCATCTAGTCAGAAATCCATGGTCAAGAACTATGTCGTACAGGCAATTACTCTGGTGTGTCTGACTGTAGAAATATTAGAATTTGTGAGTAAAATAATTGCAGTCAGCTCATGTCTTATGAGCCATGATGCATCAAGTATTGATTGTGCCCAGAGTAGCCCAAAATGTTTAGCTGTGATAATTTGTTCATAGTCCTCTACACATACATGCCCAGCATACGCAGGTTCTGTAGTTGAGCTCTTTATGTGCTTTTCCACAGAAAAAAAAACCCTGTAAAACTTTCTCTCTGTTTTATTTTGGGAAAGTGAAGCTCTTGGTTTCTATTGGTATCTACCTTCATGCATAACAGTTATTACAGACTTCACTTGACAGAGGTCTTACAGCTATTTGTGTGTTCTGATAATACTAGATGTGCAATAAGGACTTAGCTGAAGCAGCTGCTTATGTTGGTTTTCTTATTCCCCAGGAAACCATGATGGATCATCCCCTGCGGACCATTTCTTACATTGCTGATATAGGAAATATAGTTGTTTTGATGGCTCGTAGGCGAATGCCACGCTCTAACTCCCAGGATAATGTGGAAACATCTCACCCCTCTCAAGATGGAAAGAGGCAGTACAAAATGATTTGTCATGTCTTTGAGTCTGAGGATGTAAGCAATTACACTGTCTTGTAATTTTCTAGGAGTGGAAAAGTAAGCACATTTTGTTAGTCCCGAAGTCCATTGTGAGAGGTCCTGTTTGCTTTTTAACTGCAACCAGTATTTCATCTAAGCAGAGGAACTTGCCTGCTGTTTATATGTTTGGACCTGACACATCACAGGAAATAGGTGTTTATAGAAATGCATGCCACTTTTAGGCTTTTTGGGTGCCTACCAGTAACAGTGATAGGAGGGTCCAGTTGCTGCAGGTTACCAATTCAGCTCAAATTCTGCATAAGAGAGGGAAAGTCTATCAGAGGTGCTTATTTTCATAGGTAAATTCTAATCCCAGATCTTGCATTGAAGATCAATCACTGATACATACCAGAAGGGTGATTTTTGTTTCTCAGGAAGTTTGTGTTGGGGGTGTAGTTGCTGTCATCATATCAAAAAGCCAGCAAAGAAAGTTGGTAATTTCAGCAGTCCCAAAATATGCTGAATAGAGACACAAATTACTAAATTTTGATCTATGGTGCAGGTTACTAAGTTACCTTACACAGGACTTGATACCCTGTCTTCACCATCAATGTGCATAACTTGCTGATTTTATGCACTTTAAAAAAGTAACTTTCAGTAACTGAAAAGTAAAATAAAACATATCAGATGTTTGTGGTTAGATACATAGTTTTCAGGATCATAGTCAAGTTAGCCCTAATAATTTGGGAAACTAAAATACTCCAGAGAAGTAAATGAAAATATTGGTTTCTTATAAAATACTCACATGTCTTCCAATCTACAGTGTAACAGAAGGACTTCAAGATGGGAAGGTTATCTTGAATAAGCAGCTGATTTTATGTAATGATTTCATTTTATGTAATCTGTTCTAAACCAATGTCTGAATATATTATCTGATTGCAGATGAATACATGACCCACTGCTGAAGTTAGAAAGTGAGGATGAGCACTGATAGAAGTAACCCTCTACCAAAATTGACAGAGTATAAAAATTGTGGATTATTTCCACAAAATAACATGTAAACCTGTTTTGCAAAGCCTTTTAAGGATCTGGTGTGAAATAGAGTAGCCAGTGTATTTTTTGCTTTAATATCACTTGACATGCTGCCCCCATTGAGGCTGCTGTTCCTGTGTTTCTAGTCACAAGTTCAGATACTACTTGCTCTTTTACTGGCCAGTTGAAAAAGCAAATATCAGGTCAGGTGCCAGAGTCTGGGGCTTATTTTCCTTCACCATGGGGTGGTCTGACCCATTGTATGATCCATACTTCCTGGATCTATTTCCTAGGCTGGTGTTGATACTTCGGCTAGCGAAAATTTGAGCTTCCCAATATATGTTTTGTTTGGATCAGCCTGTATTTGTGTTGTATGTTATCCTCTCTATGCCTGTAGATCCAACTGGCATGTAAAATGCCTGTAGATCCAACAAAAGTATTGCTCATTGATGGGGAAAATATGCTGAGAAACTGCAGATTATATCAACTCTACTTAGTCATGGTACATAGCTCACAGATAACTTGCAAAATTTATCTCAAATACTGAAGTGACTAACAGTCGGAATGGAAGCATTGTAGCACCTTGTTAGCAGCAAGGAAATGGCAGCTTCAAAGATTTTGTACCTCCAGTGAAGTAATGCAGCCTGTTTATATTATAAAACTTGTCTTTTCTTCTTCTGGGACAGCTGGGTACTTGACAGAATCTACACAGTAAGTGAGACTGAAGCTGTGAGCCTGCAAGTGGGTGTTGGCCAGAACATGTCTCTGCTTGGATGAGTCTTTGTCTAAGGAGGACAGCACCAGCTTTTCATCTGTGTTTAGAGCAGTATCTTTAAATGAGTTGAACCTTAGTGATGTGTCCAAATGCTGGGTGTCTGAATGGGAGCTGATCTCTTCCTGGAGTGAAGATACATGTGTATGAATGTAAAGTCTGCGTTCCTCACTTTTATTACTGAGTTATGGAGGTGCAGTTTTCCCATTTTCTTGCTGTCTTGTTCTTGCTGTCAAAATTATATTGATCTGAGCTTTGGTAACATATTGCCAGTCTATATATTGGTCTTTTCAGCACCAGTAATCGTGCTGTTGTCATCAGCAGGTTTAGTGCTGGTCTGAGCTGTTAAGATACAATAGAATTTTTATTTCAGGGTTGGGAATCTTTACTTTATTAGGGACCAAACTGGACTTTAAATATGGCCATCAGACTGTGTAAAAGTACACCTGAGCAGCATTCATTCATTATCAGCACTTTGACAGGCCTCCCTTGTCAGCTGTGGAGCTCTCTGTCTCTTCCCTGCCTTTGCCACAGCCAGCATGGTGTTTCAGTGCACACCACAGCCAACTCCTTTGCACTACACAGTGCTCACTGCATGAATCGCTCCACTTATACTTAGCAATACTCTGCACCATGCTGTGCTTTCCTCTCCTGCCCATTACCTGCCTAACCATAAATACCATCTCAAAGGCAGGCATCCCTCTGGCCTTGCTTGGCACACAGCTTTCCCCACATCTGCCTGCTGCCCCGTTTCTCTTCCACAGGTGCAGGAGTAAAACAGCTCACAATGCAGTGTACTGAGTAGTGAATTTGGTGGCTTTGGGTGCAGAGAAGACTATGGAAAGCTGCAGGTGCAAGAGGGTGCCTACAAAGGACAGAATGAGTAGGAAAGAGGGAGAGAACTGGAAGGATCATGCAAGTTGGAAGGAGGGAACTAAGTGTAGTGGGGAGAGGCTGAAGTGGGCAGCAGGGTGAAGAAGGAGATGCATATGACCATTTCCAGTTACTTCAAGGGTTTGTTCTGGTCACTAGTTGCTGCCCTTTTCCTTTTTTGTCTGAGGCTGAGGTAGGAGTAGTCACTGTCAATGTGATGGTTCTAAAGGATGGTAAGAAAAGTCATAAATAGCCTTTTTACCCTTTCATTTTCACTGCTGGCTTGTCAGAGAATGGCATCTCCATGGAAGGGAGAGCCATCTGGGAGCTGCATGTGTGGGAAGAATTGTAGGTGCAAGCCACAGTCACTGTAGTGACTATACCTTTACACTTACATTAGCAGTTCTCACCTGTAAAATGATGGCTCTCTTTCTCATATTTGTAATTTATGATTGCTTACTGACAAAGATTCATGGCAGAGGTGAATGTGTTGACATTTCGTGGGTCTTTTAAATTAATTTGTAAGGCACAAATATTTTGTGGACTGGATTGCGGTAACTTGTAGGTTCATCAATTTTCATGATCCATTTCACAGTGTGATTTTAACAGAAAGTGTCGGTGGACATGATGATCAGAATGTTTCACTTTTTTCTTTTCTTTTCTCTTCTCCGGGAACTGCTACAGGCGCAGCTTATTGCACAGTCCATAGGTCAAGCATTTAGTGTGGCCTACCAAGAATTTCTGAGAGCAAATGGAATCAACCCAGAAGACCTTAGCCAGAAGGAATATAGCGACTTGCTTAATACCCAGGACATGTACAATGATGACCTGATTCACTTCTCCAAATCTGAAAACTGCAAAGACGTATGTCTCATTTTTTTTCCACAACAGTATTATGCTGCTCTGAATCAGTTGCAGGTCTGTGTTGGCAGAAATCAGAAAAACATTAATACTTCCTATAAATTATCTCAGTTAGTTTAGAATATCCTCCCTAACAGGACACCCTGTCATCAGTTCTGTTTCATAGGCAAACAGTGAACCCCAAATTTATCAGCAGTCAAATGATTTACCATCTGTTTGTGTTCTTTTTGCCAAACAATTTTCAGAGATGTTTGAAAGTGATTTTAAAGCAGATTAACAGATTAATATAATAAAAAAATTTACAGTAAACAATGTAAAATTTATAGAGGCACAGGTGTTTGTGAAAGTGACTGATTCCAAGTTTTAAATAACGATGTGCCAGAAGGCTTTGCAGCTTTCTTAATAAAAATGAACCAGTGTGCAAATGGAACACACAGGTGGTGGTTTTCCACTCCACAGTCGTAAACTCTTGCAATCTCTTCCTATTTAGCTTTGTCCACCAAAGCCCATGGCACCAGAGTTTCCTTCACTGCATTTTCTTCTGCTTATTTACAGAAATGACATCTGAGGGGTGTTTTGTACTAAGTCTATGTTGTGTAGTGTTGATCATTTAATGTTTGACTACAAATGAAAAGCAGTAAAACATGTACCCTATTTTTTTTTTGCCTTTGAATTAGGAAGGCAGGTTGCAAACAAAGAGGGGTATGTTTGTTGGTTTTATGAATGTTTAGAGGAGGGTGATATTAGTCAGTTCCATGGGTGTGAAAGAAACTCTTTTTTTAAACACTTTTTCTTATTATACAGGTTTACATTGAAAAGCAAAAGGGAGAAATCCTAGGTGTGGTGATTGTGGAGTCTGGCTGGGGATCCATTTTGCCTACAGTTATCATAGCCAACATGATGCATGGAGGACCGGCAGAGAAGTCTGGGAAGCTGAACATAGGGGACCAGATCATGTCAATCAATGGGACCAGCTTGGTTGGTTTACCACTCTCAACATGTCAGAGCATTATAAAGGTAGGGAACATGTTTCAGGAAGCTACACATTTTAAAAGGGTGACATAACTGAAGAGCAGAAAGTATAAAACTCTTAAATAAATTCTTACCAAATGTTTGCATAGCACTTTCCATTTTGTGATCTTAAAAAAAGGTGTAAGTTATGCTACACCAATTTTCTGACTCCACACAGGACCACAGAATGCGTAAGGTTGGGAGGGACCACTGGAAGTCATCTAATCCAACCTCCCTGCTCCCGCAGGGTTACCTAGAGCACATTACTCAGGACTGTGTATCGATGTCTTTTGAGTATCTCCAGAGAAGGGGACTCAAGCCTCTCTGAAAATCTGCTCCTATGCTCAGTCATCCTCACAGGAAAGAAATTCTTTCTGATGTTTAGGTGGAACTTCTGGTGTTCCAGCATTGGTCCTTTGCCTTTCATCCTATTGCTCTGCACCACGAAGAAGAGCCTGACTGTATCCTCTTGATATACAGATACACTGATGAGGTCCTGTCTCAGCTATCTCTTCTTGACGCTGAACAGAGCCAGCTGCCTCAGCCTTCCACAGAATTGTGGCATTTTTTAGGTTGGAAAAGACTTCTAAGGTCACTGAGTCCAACTGTCAACCTTTTCCTCGTAAGTGAAGTGCTCCAATCCCCTGATCATACTCGTAGCCTTCCACAGAACCTGCTTCCTCCAGGAGCTCCATGTCTCTCTTGTCCTGAGGAGCCCAGGACTGGACACAGCACTCCAGATGTGCCTCACCAGGGCTGAGCAGAGGGCCAGGATCACCTCCCTTGACCTGCTGGCAGTGCTTTTCCTGATGCACCCCAGGATACCATCGGCCTTCTTGGCTACAAGGGCATGACTGGCTCATGGGCATCTTATGCTGAGGCCTGGGGTTATTCCTCCCCGGGTGCAGGATCCTGCATTTGCCCTTGTTGAATTTCAGAAGGTTCCTCTCTGCCCATGCCTCCTGCTTGTCAAGGTCCCTGTGAAGGGCTACACAGCACTTGGGTATCGGCCGCTCCTCCCAGCTTTGTGTCATCAGTGAACTTGCTGAGGAAGCATTCCATTTCTGATGATATGTTAAGTAAGATTGGGCCCAGTATTGAACCTTGGGGGGGACACTGCTAGCTACAGGCATCCACATAGACCTGTGACACTGATCCCAACCCTCTGAGCTCTGCCATTCAGCCAGTTCTTAATCCACCTCACCATCCACTTCCTGGGCTTGGCTATGGGTTATCATGAGAGACAGCATCAAAAGTTTTGATGAAGTTCGGATTGACAACATCAAGTGCCATTCCAGCGTGCTGTGCTATTTACTTGTGTGGACAAGGGCTCTGTGCACAACTTCACAAGGGAATATTTTGTTCAGAAAGAAGGTATTACCAGATATGCACTTGAAATTTTATGTCACAAATGGAGGCACAGGTGCCTAATATTGTCATAGGCCATATTAGCTGTCAAATACCTCTTAGTATTTGGATGAAATAGAGTAAATGCGCTTTTTTTCGTTTGTTTATACCTATTCTTAAAGCTTTAAAACTTTGGCTTAAAGACATACTCTCTGTGGCATCTTTGCCCAAGTTATTTGAAAGTGTGGTTCTTCACTTGGATAGATGGGATATTTTAATTGGAAGAGCTTTCTTCTAGTTGTCAGCAAAGTATGTGACTGCAAAAAGCTTGCAGGTCATCTGGAACTGAACAGTGCCTGGGGCAGCTGTAGCTTATAAAGGAATAAGTATTTGAACATCAGAGTTTAAAGAATAGGAAAGATACTTCACTAGAGAGTGTTTGAGGCAAAGCTGTATGAAATTAGTTATTTATTGAAATGGTCCTGCCTAGCTCTGCAGATCATCACATGCAGACACATAATGGAATGCTGGTGGTGCATTATACAGACATTCTTCTCTGAGTTTTAGGAATATACCTGTTAGACTTACGTATTCATTTAGGGAACTTTTTGGTAACAAGTTGTATTATGTAAATTTCTTTTTTCCATTTTGTATGGTTTTTAATTACAAAGTAAATTTTCCATTTACAAGGTAAATTTGCCAAGTTAAAAAAAGTGTGAAGTAATTTTTTTTTTCTTCATGGATTATCTCTTAATACTTGAACTAGAATGTTTGTTGTCAAGACTTCCCATTCAGGCTTCCCAAAATGTTAGTATTGAGTTCTGATAAGTAATAGATGCACAAGTGACTGAACCAGTCACTTTAGATTCAGTGAGTAGAAATGATAGCCTGTGTGACATACTGAAAATATGGCACAAACATATTTTCTCCATCTGGTCGATGGAGAAAAAAAAATCGTATTAAATATCTTTGTGCCAGCATCATTGAAACAGAACTCCTTGCAAATTTAGGCTCTTTGTGATTGTTTCCTATCCCACATAATTTTTATTTCTAGAACTGTGATAAGTTACATTTCTCTTATTCAGATGGAGTCTTTATTTTGCTCATCAGTACTTTCTCAACACAGAACCAACCAGTTTTGCTGTTTCCAGCTTCTGCAGACCTTTCTCTTCCTCACTGATGCTTACCACAGTTTCCACACAAACTGCCAGCATTTTTTTTTTTTTTTCCTAAAGAGCAGATAATCTGTATGTTTGCAGATCTTCATAACCACACATCTGGAGTTGCTCACATAGCACTTTTGGAAACAAGTATATATATGAATGATATAAGCACAGATTATTAGTAGAAATATCCCTGATTTCAGATTTCCTTAGCATGCTGGAAGGACTCCTATGAAAAGATGATAATATTATGTGGATAAACATATGTCACAAGCATTTCAAACAAGATAATTCAGTATTATGGATGTAATCTCTGCTCCTAATTTATCATAAACCAATTGAAAACTGGTGGAGCTTGGAAGAAGCTTTCCATGTGTTGTGGCTATTCCCTAACAGGATTATGCTACTTGTACCTTCTTCAGAAGCATCTGGTGCTGGCAACTATCAGAAGCATACTCAGGAACTAGATAAACAAAGAAAGGTGGTCAAAATAGGCAATTTTTTTGGTTCTGATCAGTTTATGCTACCAGTCTGCATACTACCGAAAATTAGCTGCTTCTGAAATATATGCACTTTCTGTAAAATTAAAAGAATTTTTGTTAGGGACCATATTACTTTTCTTTTCCCAAGGAATATATATGAGTAACTTGCACATTCATCAGGAAAGTTGAGAGTATGATGATACCAAGTCTATTCAGGGCATGTACCCTGAGTGAATTCAGATGACTGAAGTTAGACACCTAAATTCCTCATAGAAATGTGCATCCCCAGTACTCTGCATGATTCCTGCCCTTCAGGACTAGAATGCTGAGGCAAAATCCCCTTAGACTTTTCCATAAGCATCATACCCACAGCATAGTTCAGGTTGATAAATCCCTGTGCTCTACAGTGTGTGTTGTTGTCGAGACCTGCCTACAGAAAGTGAATGGTCCTTGAGCATGTGAGTTGCACTGCTAAATCCTCATCAGGGTCGAGGAGTCCATAGTCATGGAAGAGGTGGAGTTCAGACCTTCTTTCTCCTGAGAGTGGAGTGCAGGCAGTCCGGATAGCCATGAGCTTTGTCATTTTGTGTTCAGACACCCATTCATCCTCTTGGAGCCACTTTGGGGAATGAGCCAAGCTGAGCTCAGCACTGTGTGGAAGTGAGGGCAGCTGTCTGCACTCAATGTCGATTGCATCCAATTTAAGGCACTGACAAGAAAACAGACTTCAAGGTAGTTCATCTTGCCAGGATGCCAGTTTAGTTACTCAAGTCACTGCTGAATCTGGAGCTCAGCTCAACAGAATCGGCAGCAGTAAACTGTATGTAGAGACTTCAGTGTATTACCTTAGCTATAAAAGGAATTATTTTCCAGAATTAATCATTTGAAATCAGTGTCCGACACCTTGCTTGCAGTGGGATCTAGATTTCAGGTTCACGTATAAAAGGAATTCAGAAGCAGATACTAGAATTTGCAGGCGTTTAATTAAGCAAGCTGAAAGTTGCTGTAATTTTTAGAAAGCATTTTGTTCTTTACATGGATTTTATTCATGTATGTATTTATAGCTAGTACTTTGTGTGAATGAAGCATTTCAAAAATCTCTCTTAACATTCTCCAAGAGCTCTGAATACTTGAAGTTGTACAAGGGGTTATATTGCATTGATTTGTGGTTTATTAGATTTTTGTTTTCATGGAGCCATATGAACACAATCTCTGAGTCTGGCAGTCATACCTGTAGCTGATCTAGACCAACATTCTGGTTCAAAGTAGAGCAGGCTTCTTAGGGCTGTGCCCACTAGGATTTAAATAACTGCAAGGCTGGATACCCCACAGCCTCTCTGGGTAATATGTGTTTTGCCATCCTGACAGTAAAAATAAATTTTTCTTCTTCAATTTTCTTCTGGTAGCAAGGAGTTTATAATGCTTGTGATATAACTCATCTAGAAGGGAGGAAGAGTACTTGGAATATATCAAGCTCTGTCTTGGGGTAGATGATGAGCAAGTAGAGAGCATATGGGTTAGGATAAAAGGGCAGACTGGGTGACACTTGCGGGTGTGTGCTACAGGATGCCTGATCAACAGGTGGATGAGGCCTTCTACAGGCAGCTGGAAGCAGCCTCGAAGTCACAGGCCCTGGTTCTTGTAGGGCAGTTTAACTACCCTGACATCTTCTGGAGAACCTACACAGCAAAGCACAAACAATCCAGGAGGTTCCTGGAAAGCAGTGATGACAACTTTCTGTCACAGATGGTGGAGGATCCCACAAGGAATGAATGTGCTGCTTGACCTCATCCTAACAAACAGTAAAGGGCCTGTTGGAGGTGTGGAGATTGGGGCCAGCCTGTGAGCAAGTAAGATTGTAACCATGGGCTTCAGGACAGCTAATTTTAGCCTCCTGACAGAATCCCATGGGAACAGGTCATGCAGGGAAGGTTAATATTCAAGGGTTACTTCCTCCAGGCTCAAGAACAATGCATCCCAAAGAGCAAGAAGTCAGACAGAGGGGTCAAGAGACCTGCATGGATGAATGAAGAACTCCTGTCATTACTCAAGCATAAGCAGGAAATACACAGGAGATGGAAGCAGGGTCAGGGCTCTTGGAATTAATATTTAGAGGTTGTCAGAGTACAGAGAGATGAGACAAGGAAGGCCAAGGCCCATTTGGAATTAAATCTGACCAAGGATGTCAAGGAAAATGAGATGGGCTTCTTCAAATGCATCAGTAAGAAAAGGAAAACAAAGGATAGTGTGGACCTGTTACCGAATGGAGGGGGCACCCTGGTAACAGAGGACACAGATGAGGCAGAGTTACTGAACACTGCCTTTGGATTGGTGTTCCGTGTCAAGACTAGCCCTCAGGAATCTCTGACCCAGGAGATCAGGGTAAAAGAATGTTGGAAGGAATATTTTCCCTTGGTCAAAGAGGATTGGATTAGAGAACACCTAGGCAAACTCAAAAGCCGCATGTCCATGGGCCCTGATACAATGCATCCAGGAGTGCTGAGAGAGCTGGCTGACATCACGGTAAGGGTCCTGGCCATCATCTTTGAAAGGTCATGGCAATCTGGAGACTTGCCTGAGGACTGCAAATGTCACCCTGGTCTTCAAAAGGGCAAGAAAGAGAACCAGAGGACTACTGTCTAGTCAGNTCAAAGAGGATTGGATTAGAGAACACCTAGGCAAACTCAAAAGCCGCATGTCCATGGGCCCTGATACAATGCATCCAGGAGTGCTGAGAGAGCTGGCTGACATCACGGTAAGGGTCCTGGCCATCATCTTTGAAAGGTCATGGCAATCTGGAGACTTGCCTGAGGACTGCAAATGTCACCCTGGTCTTCAAAAGGGCAAGAAAGAGAACCAGAGGACTACTGTCTAGTCAGCTTCACCTCAATCCCTGGAAAGGTGATGGGACACTTCATTCTGGAGGCCATCTCTATCCAGATGAATGACCATGAGATGATCAGCGGTAGTCAGCATGGATTCACTAAAGGTAAATCATGCTTGACTAAAGTAATTGCCTTCTACCGTAGAACAACTACCCAGATGGATGAGGGGAGAGCAGTGGATGTTGTCTAACGCAACTTCTGCAAGGTTTTCCACACCATCTCTCACAACATCCTCATAGGCAAACTCGGGGAGTGTGGACTGGGTTAGTGGGCAGCAAGGTGGATTGAGAACTGGCTGAATGGCAGATCTCAGAGCATCATAATCAGTGGCACAGGGTCAGGTAGGGAGGCCTGTAGCTAGCAGTGTCCCTCAGGGTTCAACGATGGTCCAGTATTTTTTAACTTATTCATCAATGGCTTTGATGAAGCAGCAGATGCCTCCTCAGCAACTTCACTGATTATTCTGAGCTGGGAGGAGTGGCCAATACCCAGGTGCTGTGCAGCCCTTCAGAGGGACCTCAATAAGCTGGAGAGATGGGCAGAGAGGGACCTTCTGAAATTCAGCAAGGGCAAATGTAGGATCCTGCACCTGGGGAGGAACTACTCCATGCACCAGCACAGGCTGGGTGACCTACTGGAAAGCAGCTCCGTGGAGAAGGACCTGGGGATCTTGGTGGACAACAAGGTCCATGAGTCAGCAGCGTGTCCTTGTGGTCAAGAAGGCCAATGGTATCCTTGAGTGCATCAGGAAGAGCACTGCCAGCAGGTCAAGGGAGGTGATCCTGGCCCTCTGCTCAGCCCTGGTGAGGCACATCTGGAGTGCTGTGTCCAGCTCTGGGCTCCTCAGGACAAGAGAGACATGGAGCTCCTGGAGTGGGTCCAGGGGAGTGGTACGAAGATGATTAAGGGACAGGAGCATCTCTCTTATGAGGAAAGGCTGAGGGAGTTGGGCCTGTTCAGCCTCAAGAAGAGACAACTGAGAGGGGCCTTATCAGTGCCTGTAAGTACCTGAAGGGAGGGTGCCAAGAGGATGGACCAGGCTCTTCTTGGTGGTGCTGAGCAATAGGAGAGGAGGCAACGGGCAGAAACTGATGTCCAGGAAGTTCCACAAGAACATAAAGGAGTAACTTGTGTAGGGGACCATGTACTGGCACATACTGGCCAGAGATGGTGTGGAGTCTCCCTCACTGGAGATATTCAGGAACCATCTGGACACAGTCCTGTGCCATGTGCTCTGGGATGACCCTGCTTGAGCAGGGAGGTTGGACCAGATGACCCAGAGTGGTCCCTTCCAACCTGACCCATCTTGTAATTCTGTGAATAATGGAAATTATGAGTGCTCTTATACAAGCATGATACAAGCAGGACCTGCTGTTTGCTTGACGGAATTTAATGTATTTCATTAGAGAAGCAACTCTTTTGTAGCTATCTTAACTACGTATTTAAAAGTCATTAGCTTTTTTGGTGAGCTGCATAGACCTGTTTAACATTCCTTTTATGCATGATTTCTGTTATCAAATGAAGAAACTGCCAACAGGAATCTAGTTTTCCTAAAACAACTGTGCCAGCTTTTTGGCAAGAAAAACTTGATGTTTTATCACTCATTTCACTGAATATTCTGATGCTTGTGTCTGGCATTCAGTGATCACATTCTGGTACAATGCATACAAAGATCTATTTATTCAGGGTTGCTCCCATGTCATTGTTTTAACACTTTTTTTTTCCTGCTTATGTTAAACGTTTAATTCTCAATTTCGTGGGTTTTTTTCAGGGTTTGAAAAACCAGGCCCGGGTTAAACTGAACATTGTTAGATGTCCTCCAGTAACAACCGTCTTGATCAGAAGACCGGACCTCAGATATCAGTTGGGCTTCAGTGTGCAGAATGGGATTGTAAGTAGCTTCCACACTTTCTGATCAAGCTTTAACATACATGAAACTTCCTCTCCATTTGTGGGTAAGTTTCAGTGTGAGAAGAGGGAAGCTGCTATTTTCTCCCTTACAGCAAGCAGGATTCTGCATTTGTCAAGTCTAAGATACAAAAGTTGGGTCAATAAGAGTTATTCTTTGTCTTTGGCTTTACTTACGTCCCAACTTTAGAGTCAGCCAGAGGAACAAAAAAGTTATTTCAGCTTAAAAAACCAAAATTGTGTGGAAGAGTCTGCTTTCAGCATGCATTATCATGTCTTTAACCAAGCCATTGCATGATCTCAACAGAAAAAGCCTGTTCTTGATCCTTTTTGTTGTAAGGCATCTGCCTAATGGACATCATTAAGTTGAGGTCCTTTATACACTCATAAATTTCCAAACCACAAGACTTGTAATGTACAAAACAAACAGCCTTTTCTGAAAGTTCGTTCTGCTCTTGGAAGAGAATATCCATTAGTTACTTGTCACTAACAGATTTTACTTTGAGTCAGTGATTGATTGCATCTTAGAATTTGTTGCAAGTCTCTGTTTAGATGTTGATTCATAGCTTGCAGGCAAGAATGGGTAATCAAAAGTCTCTGTTTCTTATCCAGTCCATGATAAACTTGTGCTTTCCCTTCCAGATCTGTAGCCTTATGAGAGGAGGCATAGCAGAGCGAGGAGGTGTGC
This sequence comes from Rhagologus leucostigma, assembly GCA_013397725.1. Classification (NCBI taxonomy): domain Eukaryota; kingdom Metazoa; phylum Chordata; class Aves; order Passeriformes; genus Rhagologus; species Rhagologus leucostigma. The sequence goes on from VZTD01003649.1 coordinate 141,695, forward strand.
GTGTTGGCCATCGGATCATTGAAATCAATGGGCAGAGCGTTGTAGCAACACCCCATGAGAAAATTGTTCACATCCTCTCAAATGCTGTTGGTGAGGTAAGAACCAGCAATGTGTCTAGGCAGTATAGCACAGTTCATTGCTGTTACCAGTAGCAACCAGTGGAAACCAGTAACAAGCAGTGTCCTTTAAGGGACCATACTGGGACTAATACTCTGTCATGTCTTTGTCAGTGACACAGACAGTAGGATTGAGTTGCACTCTCAGCAAGCTTGAAGGTGACATCAAGATCAGCAGTACTTAAGGAAAGGGATGCCATTAAAGGGACCTGAACAGGCTAGAAAAGTAGCCCATGTAACCCTTGTGAAGTTCAACAATACCAAGTGCAAGGTCCTGCATCTGGGTCTGGGCAGTCTCCAACATCAATAGAGAGACTGAGGGAAATAGAGAGGAACTTGGTGGAAGGAAAGTTGGACATGAGTCTGGAATGGGCACTTGCAGCCCAAAAAGCCAGGTGTATCCTAGGCTGCATCAAAACCAGTGTGGCCAGCAGGGCAAGGGAGGTGATTTTCCCTCTGTATTCTGCTCTTGTAAGACCCCACCTGGAGTGCTGTACACTGTTCTGGCATCCTCAGCATAAACAAGGCATGAACCTGCTTGAGCAGATACAGATGGAGGCCATGAAAAGGGTCAGAGGGCTGGAGCACTTCTCCTGTGAGAAAAGGCTGAGAGAGGTTAGGTTGTTCAGCCTGGAGAAGAGAAGGCTCCAGGGAGACCTGACAGCAGCCTTTGAATGTATAAAGGGGGCTTCTAAGAAAAATGGAGGGAGACTTTTACCAAGGTCTCCAGTGCAGAACAATAGGAAATGGTTTTAAACTGAAAGAGGGTAGATTTAGATCAGGCATGGGAAGAAATCCTTCGCTATAGGAGTGGTGAGCCACTGGCACAGGTTGCCCAGAGAACCTGTGGATGCCTCATCCCTGGAAGTGTTCAAGGCCAGGTTAGATGAGGCTCTGAGCAACCTGGTCTAGTGGAAAATTTCAATACCTCCAACAACAAGGCACTTTGGACTGGATAATCTTCAAAGGTCCCTTCCAATTCAAACTGTTCCATAATTCTGTGGTTCTACATCTATTGGCCTGTTGCTAATCAAATCCAAAAAGCTGAAGGGAGAGCAAGCCTGCACACTACTTCTTTCATTATTTGCCCCATAGTTCTATGCTTTAGAAGAACCCTACCCTAAAAATATGAAGTGTTCACAATTTTAGATAGTTCATCAATACTAAACATATTATTTAATAAAATCATCACCTGCAATACTTTAATAAGGGTATGAAAACTCTCAAGTTTTACCTTTTTTTTTTGCCTTGTATGGCCTTATCTGAGTCCTTCACATGAGGTATGCATGTTTAGGAACATGATTAACTTGACTTATTTCCTCTAGATTCACATGAAGACTATGCCAGCTGCCATGTACAGACTGTTGACTGCACAAGAGCAACCAGTTTACATCTGAAGCCGACACCTCACCGCCACAGTGTGCATGGAAGACGTTTTTCCTCATTAGTGCTTGTCTCTCTAGTGCTGCATTTCTGTGTCTGCAGAGACATTTCTTTCTCTCTCCCCCCTTCACAGACACAAATACACTGTTGCTCTCTCCTCCATCCCTTTTTCCTCTTCTTCCCACAATTTTCCTGCATTTTGGTAAGGGGCAAAATATATCTACGGAACTATTTTGGTTGCATCTTTTTAAAAGTGAAACTTCATTACAGGTCCACATGCGAAACAGGTAAACAACAGCAGCATAGTTTACAGCAGTATTCATAGATGGCTCTATTTCATGCTACATAATCAATTTTATTTTTGTGGCTATAATTTTACAAACCGAGTAAATTAAATGTTGCTGAATGAAAGATGTCTTTACCAAACAGATAGAAGTATAGGGTACAAAGTGTTCCCGTGGATATCCTGCATGTGACTTTGCTTTTCTTGCCATATTTTCCTACAGGCACTAAACTCAGTACTAAAGGTTTGTGTCTGTGGGGAAAGTAGAATACCAAAAGGATTGTTTTTGCCCTCAGGAAAAATCGCCTGCTTATGAAGATTCAGCAAATGCTGCTGTTGTAAAATGAGTTGTCCAGATTCACACCTTTTAATTCCCCTCTGTCATCAGTTCTTCATGGTAGTAGGACCCCAAAAGATGCTCCATGAGTTCCTGAAACATGTTATACTTGCATTACTTACACTAAGAAATTTGGGAGGCATTTTTTGCAGCTGCCTCCCCCTCTGTGCCCCCAGGTTTCTATCTCCTAGTTTTCTTCTGCTTTGTCTTTTATAGTCCCTTACCGGTTTTAGAGGTTAAAGAAGTGGGGGGGAGGATCTTTAAATATCCACAAGAAAAATAGTGAGGGGATTTGCTGAATAGCAACACTTTTTCTAGGCTCTTAATTCCGATTTTGGTGCGCATAGCCATGTGTGCCAGTGTATATAGACATTTTTAAAATTGTGCTTCCTATTTATGAAGTTTGAATATAAGAAATCTGCAGACTGTTCTAAGTAATTTTGTTCTCTGAGCCAGTTTTAACATATATTTTTGTCCAAAGACCTGTCTAATTTTATTGACTTCCTCTTTAGTTCATGATATAGGTAGCAGTGGAAAGGATGAGGCAGGAATAAACTTATTTATTTTGTTATATAATTTAGCTTGTGATTTTTTTCCCATATGTATGGCACTTACAAGAGATATGTGTGTACTATATGCACTTGTATGAAGATGATAAACTGTAGGGATGTATGAAATCTTGTATTTGATTAGCTCTAAGTTGCATGCTAGAGACAAAAGGGGAAAGGGGGGCTGGGTTGGGTTCTTTGGTTTTTTTAAGAGGGATCAAAATAAAAAAGAAGCAGCAGCTTTTCTAACTAGTGAGACAATTCTACATTCTCTGTAGTTACTTTTTTTCAGGACTGTATACTGGTGTTTATACTGAAGTTGAACCATGTGTTTAGTCCAGGCTAGTATGTTGATTTCTTTTAAAGAAACAGTTTGTGCTGTGTTTTACTGTGATGGAAAGGCTCAGTACACGAAAACAAGAGCAGACAACACACAGCCACACACCACTTCTGCTTTGCAAATGCGGTGTTGTTCGTAGTCACTTGTTTCTCACTTGTTGTGACGTGAGCTGTGCAATGTAAGCGTTGCTTGCAGTCCAGTGATGATCCTACACATTGCTATGGGGATTCATGGAAGTGGGTGTGTGCATGTGCACTTGCTGCAAACACTGCTGAGAACCACTGAGCACTCTTGTCAGAGGTCCATTTTTTGGCTTTCTGAAACCATGAATAACCATGGCCTGATCAGAGTTAGAGAATAAACTGTATTTCTGTGGGAAGCAGATGTTTAAGGAACAAAATGAATTGACGCATAAACTGTTGTAGTAAGGGGATATGTTTTAGTGTTGAAATTAATGTACAATGACTTGATTTTACTGCATTTCTTGTTGTTATATAATTTAATCCAAGGCTCCAGAATAGCAGATTGCACAAGAGAATGGTGTTAGTATTCCAGGTTAGTACTTAACTCTGTTGCCTGACTGATGCAACAAGATAATTAATGGCTTGTGAGTATATTGTTTAACTGTAGACACCTGGTTTATGGTAATTTGAACCTTTTTTTTCTAGAACTTTCCATATATATAGAAATAAATGTAAATATGGTATATAACCATGTACAATTTAGAAGATTATATACAGTGCAGCCTTTCCATACATTGCCTGAGGAAACTTAGTGAACTCTTGAAGACATAGTTATCCTGGTTCCTGCTATATGTAGGCACTTCACTTCACTTGTTTCTGTGGTTCTGTCTAGCCTATGTGGTGAAGTCTCTAACTCACTTCACTGGGAAATGATGACGATCTGAACATGCAAATATATTTGGAGAAGAAACGACTGTTTCTTTGGAAATGTTGCAGCCAGGAGTCTGTGAAGTTACTGTTCATCCTAAATAGGTGCTTAACATTAGGCAAATGAATGCTTGCAGGACCAGAGTTTAGCAAAAAAATCTCATTTTTCCAATTTCAGTATGTGCATAAGATTTCTAAACGGAGAGGTCCATAGCGTGTGCACACTTCTGAGAACAGTCTTGTAAACAATCCCATTTTACTCTGTAAAGAGAAAGAGTTTCAAGAAAATGGAACTCAAAAGGGAAATCTGGCTGTTCTCTAGATTGTTGCAGCAGTTTGATAGATCAGATATGGGGATTTTTAACAGATGCAAAGGAACATTCCTTCAAAGGTTTACATTCCTTCTTCAGTGACAGACCTGAATTCTTTTTCTTTCATCCTTGCTGCTTCATACAGTCTAATTAACTCTTCAGTGTTTACATTAAGGATGAAGCATCCCTTGTATTTTTTATTTTTGAGAAGTTTCACGTTCATTTTGAATCTTGTTTGAGTCTCAGTTTGGATTTCCAAGTTTGCTAGCTTTCCTTCTTTTCTAAAAGAAATGTATTTCTCAAGACAGCAACGTGGTTGAGATCTCTTGTACATATTTAGCGCCGTACCTAGCCTATGAAGTTGTACTATTGTTCTGTAAAGAGGATGAATAGAAATTATTGTAAAGCGTTGGGAAAAGCATAGTATTGTATTTGTAACAATATCGTTCTTTGTAAACATTTAATGATCTCTATATATAAATATAAATATATATATAAATATATGTGAGCCTGGAATGTTGATATTGCACATCTACTGAATGTAATTTCTCTGATGTTTTCTGCCACAGGTCTCTGAGCTCTCTAATGAAGCTGTGCTGGTTTGATTTGGGGGAGAGATGGAGGGGAGAAGAGTGGGCTTTTTGCGTTGGATGGGACAGGGTAGGGGGTTTCTGGCCGGTTATTTTGTTGTGATGTATTTACTGTGCTACATTCCTTTATTTAACAGAGCGCTAATGTCTGTAAGATTTGCAACAATAAACTACAAAACAAAAATACCTCAGACAAGGCTGCGAATTTGCTCATACTGACCTAGAAGCTGACTTGCCAATGCTGAAAACATAACTGGAAGGTGTCTGAAGTTCTTTTTTGCCACTTAGTCTGGAGTAATTCTGTGTTTCTGCAGGTGTGAAGCAATGCTGTTAACTTTATTTTTAAAACAGCATTCTTTTCAGACAATACATGACACTAGTGCTCCTAAACAAAGCTGATTCCTAATCTAAGTGGCATCCCAGTTTTTACTGTGTGAAATGCCATTGTGATTGTGACAGATATACTATTTCATTGACTGAATAATTTTAAATAGGATTTTTTCATAAATGGGGCTTTGATAAAAATTCTTCACACTTAGAGTAATTTCTGAAGTCACTGTTTTCCTTCAAATGTCATCAGCATGGTTTATTATTAAAGACCTAATACCATTTGAATAAATAAAAAGTAGAATTGTAATATGTCTGTCCTTAGAATTAATCCTGGAACTGCCTGTGCTAAGGTTAAAGGATTTGTATAATGAGAGATTATGAAGAATATGATTGTATTTGAAAGTCAACCAAAAAAAAGTCATCAAGGGAGTGTTTCTTCTGGTGAGGCTTCATAGGATTTTCTGTTCCTCATAGGTTGTCATGAGTACTTTGAAACTTCAGAAATGACATACTAAATACACACCACAGCTGATTCAGAAGCCGCTTGGTGGCCCTTCATAACATGAAACACCAGCACCGTCAGCATGAGAGAATGAAGTATTTCACCTTATTTGCTTAAATGATAGACTGAAGAAATCGTGAAGTCCCTGGTAAAGGGCGCAGCAGACGGGCCGAGCTTGCTTTCTGCGTTTCCCTGTGTGCCACCCTCCATCCTCCTGTTTATTCTTACCATTAGCTGTACATACCAATTTCTGTGTTAGAAACTTTTCTGCATCTCAGTGGATAAACATAAGCCTTTACTTTAGCAGCACAGATAAAAATTTCACAGATTTGCTGTATTCACAGGGGACACGTTTCTTGCCCTCACCTTCAGATCCACACAGAGGACAAACAGACCCCACCCCAGTTCCAGCACCCTGTAGTGTGTTGCGGGCTGAAGAGGTGATGCTGGTGACCTGTGGGGACTGACAGTGTCAGTGACAGGGCTGGGACTGTAATTTAAATAAATGTTCAGTGTGGAAGCACATGGAGCAATCCTGACCAAAAATCACGGTATGTGAAGAGTCAGTGATCTACGTGCTGTTACCTGAGGAGAGCCAGGCCTGTGCTATTTTGTGCTGCTTCTACATCTGGACCTCCAGGGATGTCCCTTGGCCACAGGATAAATTTAGATGGTTGACTGTAAGAAAGGAGCCTGCAGGCAGCCCCAATGATACTCAAAATGGCAAATACCACCCAGCAGTACCTGTGTGTCCATGCCTTTGTCTAGAAGTGCAGCAGTAAGGTCCCATGTGAACATCCCTTTTGTTCGACAGTAGAAGTGATGAATAGAGTTGTTTCCTAAGAAAATTTTTAATTAGTTCAAATTACCTAAATGGGATAAAATGGATGTGATCTGCATAACTTGTTGTGCCCTGCTTGATGCTGCACAATCTGGGGTTCCCAGCACCTGAAGGAATATAGAATTAGCTATACTAGCTTCTTTCTTCATAGCACCTGGTCTAATAAACAGCATTTTAAATGAGACCATACAGAGAGTGCCTTTCCTCCCAAAATGGTAACAAGCCAGCACCTCCTGTTGCAAAACACCTGTGCTTTTGGGTTTGGATGTTGTTCTATCATTAAGACAAAAATGATGTTCTGCCATTAAGTGAGAAGTTCACTGAGCCAAAAGACCACTTCTTCAAGACAGTTTTTATTTTTAGTACAGTTTGGACAACAACCTTGTTTTATAAAGAATAATTTTAGAATCCTGTACACCATTTCTTTACTAACTTACTTATCTGAAGGTCTGCATTTTATGACAGATTTTAATTTAAACCAAGGTACTGAAAATTTGCAAAGTTGTTCAATACTGCTTTTCACAGCTCCTTCCCCAAGGATGATGTATCATCATACCCCACAACTACATGTTACCAAACTTCATAGAGATGCAGGACAGTCATGTATCACAAGCAGATGAATTGCAACTGAGAGCCCAAAAAAGTCAGCTTGCAATCTGCTTAATAGTCTTTGTATAATGATCTTCCCCTTTGGAGTCTGTGCCTGAGAGCATTAAAAAGGAAGGTGCTTATTGACAAACCCATCCACCCACTTCCAGAGATGATTTTCCTCTGCAGTATGTATCTGTCTGACAGAAGTGCTCTGCTGAGGAATAACCAAAAAGCCAGCTCAAAGTACAGTTTCCCTGACAACACCAATAAGACTGTGAGGCCGTTCATGTTCTGCTCTTTGGCTTCTCCTCTCTGCTAGCTGTTCTCCCTCTGTGGTGAAAGTACTCAGGTCACCACAGCTCTCCAGGTACAGCAATCCAGGATGCAATCTGAAAGGTAACACACGGACTCTCAATGACATGGCTTGCTGGGCAGGTGCCATCACCTTTAAAAAGAAAAAAAAAGTTTAAATCAGTTTTGTTTTCAGGCTCTTCCACTAAAATAGTTTTTTACCCAGCTAGGAAGAAGCTAGTTGTAGTGCTGTCTGTTATGTTCAAAGAATCATTTAAAAAGCTACAAAAACCCTAGAATTTGCCAAAGAGGCATGGAAAAAGCAGTCCTAGTTGAGAAAAGGAATGGGGTAATTTTTTGTTTCATTGTTGTTTGTGAGGTTTTTGGTTGGTTGGTTTGGTTTCCCCCTCAAAGGTGCACAGGAATTCTCTCAGTCCAGCCGATGGCATATCTGATACTGTTCAGAAGAAACATAAATGATGCTTCCTTGCAGAAGCCACTGAACTGTAATAACCTTCGGTCCTGTGTGATAAATTAAATTCTCATAAGGAATCTTTTTCCCCTCTGTTTCTGTCAAATTTGTCGAGGCTTTTGTTGCCTGAAGGCTGCAGTGGGAAATCCCACTTTATTTGCAGAGCCTAAATGACACTGATGCGTTTTGCATGAGAACCCAAACCAAAACCAATTGTCATAGCAAATCATTTGTGCTATGCATGAATCAATTCATCTACCCAAATGGTCTGTAAGCTACCAAAACGTTTATTTGATGAAGTCTGCAGTGCCTGAAACTTCTGGATATTCATTCCATTAATGTAAGCACATATTTTCTATTTTCTGCTTGTCTTTCTTTAGTACTAAGTCTTATTTTTATCCTCGGAGCCAATCATGAAAAAGTTGCTTCTAGTGGGTTTACATAAAAATTTCCTTGCCAGCCTCCATTCCTTCTGGTTTGTAATAGCAAATGCTTATTTATAACATCTTCTCCCTCTCCCCTGCCACAATCAGTATAAAATGCTGTCATGTTATTTACAGTTCATGATTCCTCCACAGAAGACTGACTCAGTTTTTAAATACACATATACTCTGTCTTCTGTCTGATGGAGCAAGAAATGTCACAGCATCTCACAAACTCCCTACAGGAAACTAAGGCACTGAAGGAAGCCAGTTTGGTCCAAAATCTCTGACACAGACTGACAAATGTAAACCTATACTTCCAAACCAGGGGCAGTGGGTTTCCACATCACCTGATAAATACAAGTAATAAAACTACCTGCTCAAGGAAAGTGGCACTGGTGACAGCTTCTGCCATATGCTTCTCATCCGATTTTAAAACAGACTTGATATTTTCCACCAAGTCATGTATGTCTGGGCTCATGCTGCAGGAGGACTGCTCAAGGATCCACGCCACACGCTGTTTAGTGTCCATATAAGACTTATAGTCTATCAGAGACTGGGGTCTTCCCCTCCAAGCTCTTGCTCTTGAACTCTTCCGCAGGGTGACAGCGTTCAGTGGATTTACGTCACTGAGTGTTGCAGTTTCACAGCTGAGCACTGTCCCTGAAGACAAACATGAAACAAACCAAACAATCCACATAGTTCACAGAATTCCTGGAGATTTCACTCCTGATTTAATGAGGATGCAGTGCAGTTTAACCATGTAAAACTACAGTCTGGCATGGCCACGGTGGTAAGGAAGGCTCACTCTAATGGATTTACACAAAATGCCTGTAAAATAGTCATACATAGCTATGGTTGAGTGCATATCACATGTCAAAGGGTCTGGAGGGACTCTTCCCCTGCGGAAAGCTTTTTGTCATTTTGTGTACATTGGTTCCTTTCTCTTGTTTCTGATCTGAAGAGACCTGAAATGCGTGTTGAGAGTTAATGTAAACATAAAGGTAGAAGGGTTTTATGATCTCTCCTAGACTCTTGGTAACTTTTAGTTATGAGCAGTCAAGAGGACAAGTCATAAAATACCTGAAAATAACTACCTGTCAAGTTGGAAGCTAATAATACTACAAACTAGAAATTCAGCGGAAAAAAACCAAACCCCCACCAAAACATTGAAAATATAGCTTGCAAGGACTAAACAAAGGGCAATACAGAATCAGTTTCACTGCCTTTGGTCCAAATAAAAATTCACTGCCTTTTGTAAACAAGTTACCAAATTTTGACTCTATTAAAAGGAAAAAAAAAACCCAAAAAAACCAAAACCGCACCTACAGATTGTTCAAAAAGCACTTTAATTTTGGCTTCACACCAAAGAATGTCAGGAGGAGACGCAAAACTTCCCAGCAAGAAGAGCACTAACTAGAAGCAACTTCCTTTGTTGCAGTGAGTTCCCTTTCTGCAGCACTCATGACTAACTCTCAGATCTACTGCTGAACAGACCTAACCTCAGTAACACCGAGCCTAAAGCTTCCAAGTGCTTCTGACATGGAGCCTCTCTACAGCAGAAATACTCTGCTTTCACAGCTATGAATAGGCTCTGTGTCATGTAACCATTGCTTCAGCAGCAGATTCTCTGGGCTGCTGTGGTGGAAGCTGATAGCAGAAGAGAAAGCACATGATACAGCAGGGCCATGAAAACACTCTACAAAAACAGCAAGTGTAATCCACATAGGCATGCTCCCAACATCCAGGATAAATGGCTGTTACTAACATGCCCCACTGGCACTTACATTTTGAGTGCTAGAATGTATCAGCAGCTACTGTGGGAATTCCAATATCCTCTAGCGAAAACTGCAAGACCCCTGACCGGTGCGTTTCTTAAGACTGTCAGCAGGATCGCGGACTCTGTAGTCACATTAGCAGTTTTCCCACAGCAACACAATTAGATCACTGACACCAAAGCAGTTTAATCGACTCTCCACCATGAGTTGTATTGAGTTTTTGGGGGTTTTCTTTGATGGTATGAGGACTGAGAAAAGGGGAGCAAATGTATAGGCTAATACCAAATTCCCAAGCCAATTTTGCTTTAAATGGCTCACACTGACAACTGCACTTGCAAGATTTTAGATGTCAGTGCACTGAGAAATCCTGTGCGCTCTCTCTCCACATTTTCCACCACCCCTCCCTCCTACCCACACTAGCTGCCCAGACCCAGCTACAGACCCTGTTCCTAGATGTGAAAACCTAAAGAGCAGCAAGACTAAGGAGTCAGGTGGAGAAGGCTTGGCAAAGCACAAACTCCTGTAACGTAGGTGCTCTGTTGGGAGACAGAGGCTGATTTCTGCAGGTACTAGGTCCAAGGTACCAAACTTCCGAAGAGTGTTCTTTTAAAGAACCATTACACAATCACTGACAGAGAAAACTGAGTCACCTTGAGGCAGCTGGCAGTGCAGAAGCACAGGGTCACTTTTAGATCGTTTCCGCAAGGGATCGAAGGCTCTCCTGTTCACTCCTGCAGGCACGCAGCTTGCATTTGAAGGGGAAAGGCTTACTCTGCTGGAAGGCTCCTGAATTTCTTCAGCTGAATAATCAGGAACAGAAAAGTAAAAGTAGTCAAAATAAAGCAAATCTGTAGAAGCTGTTATTAGACACTGATTTTTTCCCCATCCCACCTGCAAATCTGTAATGACTGGACATAAAAGCCTAGACATGCATGTATGTGCATACAGACCCACATTTACTGAACAGTAACATTGGTCTAAACCCTGTTTAAATGTTTGCAAAAACCTGTTCAGCCTCATGCAACTGGAGTAGCAAACAACTACAGTCTAGTACAGCCTAGTACAAAAATCACCTTAAACTACCTGATCTGAGAGAAGGGAGCTACAGCTTTACTGGAGAAAAACTAAATCTCACAGAGCCCCAAATCCTCCTGCTTACAAGCAGCTGTACCAAGATATGACAGCATACGGTCAGAGAGGTTGGTCACTTTTTGCAATTAGGTAGCTTGTAAATCAGTCACCAGGCCCTAAAAAGGAATTAAAATCTTTACTTAAATATTTTCCTGGATCCTTGTGACATGTTATATCCTTCCCACTCCTCCTTTTCCTAAGAGTGAAATTATATGCTGCAATTTGATGAACAGGACAGGATGAAGCTCTGTACATTTCTCACTAAGCTTGGTTCTGCACCTCCATCTGGTGGCACCTGGAGTATTACAGAAAACAATTTTCTTGCTCATGCAGGAGTTAAAAAATTTGTAGTGGGCTGCCCCTGGCTGGATGCCAGGTACCCACCACAGCCACTCCATCACTCCCCTCTGCAATTGGACAGGGGAGAAAAAATATAATGAAAGGCTCATGACTTGAAATAAGGACAGGGAGAGATCACTCATCAGTTACCACCACGGGCAAAACAGACTCAGCTTGGGGATATTAGCTGAATTTATCAAAAAACGAGCAGGATAATGAGAAGTAAAACAAATCTTAAAAACACCTTCCCTCAACCCTCCCCTGGGCTCCATCTGCTACCCTGCAGCGGCACAGGAATGTGGGTTACGGTCAGTTCATGTGGGGTCCCTCCCACAGGAGACAGTTCTCCAGGAATTTCTCCAGCATGAGTCCGTTCCACAGGCAACAGTTCTACATAAAATGCTGCACACGCTTGGTGTGTTACTTTGGAGAAGTTGTTCATCTGGTATTTTTTTAAAATTCTGAACAGATTAATAAACTGATTTCATTATTTTATGATAATCCTTAATAATGTTAATGTTTCAGATGTCATTATTCTTAATAATGTCAGTGTTTCAGAGAGATTATTGTCTTAAGGTGGTGTGTACTGGAAATGCATACACCTAGTTTGTGATGATACGGAGCATCTACCAAGCATTTCCTGCCACCAGCAAAAGGTTGCATGCCTGCCTACTACAGTCAGCAGGGAAAGTCCCATTCTGCTTGACAGGAGTGATTATGAAGTCAGTAAAATAATTTTAGCTGGCATAAAAGAAGCTTAGAGCTCCTCCTGCAGCCAGCAGTCAGGATTCCCCTTGCTCTGCTGGCAGAGTAGCGCGCAGCTTTAACTTCCGTCAGGAGCTCAGTTGATCAGCCCTGATGATGCCAAGGGAATCACAGCATCATACACAAATGCCCTGGCATGCCAGCCTGCCAGCATAAACCGAAAGTTCAAGTTTTATTTATAGACTGCTACACTGCACCAGCTGAGACAGCCCATAGACTTCCTCTGCCAAAATTCCAACATAAGCCCCCATTTCGTATTTCCCTCCTGCTGTGTGCCCAGCAGGCAGCTCAGTCCCTCACAGTCACTCACTCTTCCCCAGTTGTATGAGGAGGAGAACCGGAAGGACAAAACTGGCAGAACTAATGGGCTGAGATAAGGACATCTGGAGTGAGACGGGGAGGAAAAACCCCAACAAACTCAAAGGAAAACAAGTGATGAAAAGCAATCACCCACCACTAGCTGACTGGTGCCCAGCCAGTCCCTGAACAATGACAACGCTGGAAAACTCCCCTCAGGTCACAAATCCAAGGCAGCACCACAGGCTGCTATGAAGAAAATTAACTCCATTCCAGCCAGATGCAGTACACCTCCTCAAATTTAAATAAAGGAAGAGATACTACTCCGTGTATTTCTTTTCCTTAAATTCTAGGGAGCCTTGGCATCTAGAAGAAGCAGTGTTAATTTTCTTTCTAAAGAGGCTTACTTTCTTTTTTTTATCTGAATTTAACAGGCAGGCTGATCATTAAACGTCTCTTTATAGACCTCTTTATAAAAAAAACACTGCACAAACGAGTTAACATGATGGAGAGGAGGGTACACTTTGCTCTACGTGCTCAGGTAGGTCTAATTCTTGCAAAGGAAGCTTTTAAATACAAATGCCTCAAACAATGTCTCATCAGAGCTTTTTTTAAAACAAAACAAAATAGAAGAGAGACTTTCCTGACTGTCCTTCACTGCAGGTGCATTTTCTACGGTATTTTTTTCCTGTTTCTCTTTCTCATAACTGTAAGCAAGTCACCATGTACCCTTGTATTTGATAACCTGTTTTTGTTTGAGTTTAAGAAGCTCAGAGAAAGCAACAGGAGTTTTACCAGTAAGAAAGCTTTGAGAAAGAAATCCAAAGGAGCTGTAGCAAAAGGTTTCATTCTGGTTATCACAGCCGATAAGACACCAGAAGCATGCAAGGGCTTGTTTTCAGAGGTTTCAGGCAGACTGTCAGAGTTTAAGGGGACTTTGACAGAGCTGACATTTGGCTAAAGTCTGATTTTACGCACTCTTTTTTACCCCCTGATTCCACATAATAGGAACAATTTCAACTGATGCAGCTCAGACCAAAGTTTTTTTATACTTTGATAAGTAGGCTGGGAGAAGACAGGCCACAATCAAATAAAAGATTTCAGGCATTCCCCTGGCCCCACTCTTTACTCTGTTGTGGTGTGAATATTGCACATGAGACAATCTTGCCATAATGGCTAAGTTCAAACAAAAATTGGAACATGCTTTCATGGGCTGTACTGGAAAAGCTGGAAGTTAATAATGTTTAACCACAAGCATACGTTTCAACAAACATTAGGCTAAAAATGACTTGGAACCGTAGGCATGGTTTTCTAAAACAGCGCAGAGCAAATCTTGATGAGGTGTCTAAGAGTAGTTTAGCTATCCCGTGTACCAGGATGCAGAAACTGTTTAGTAATTCCTCCAGTCCAGGCTGGATAATGGAGCAATTCCCAGTTTAGCTCCACACAGTACAGCATTATTCTATCCTTTTCCTATTTTTACCAGCAACAAAATGTTAACAGGCACCATCACACACACTAAACACTGGAGCTGGACATCATTTCTTGCCACATATGGATACAGTGTCAAAAAATAATTGTAGTTACTAAAAAGGAAATGTATGTTTCTTTTTGTATCCTATGTGAAAACAACTCTTTATGCTTTTAAACATTTTGAGTATTAATCCTTGTTCCCACTGCCCAAAACAATCATGATTCTGTATCTCTGGCTTGCAGTATGGTGGCTGTCTTTCAAAGAACTAATAATGCTGCTGCCACATTAAGCTGTATGTGTTGGATAGAACACTCTAGAACAAACTTCAAAATGTACTTTTTACCTTGAGAGGACTGCCTGTCACTTACTCCCCCTGAATCACCATCTTCCATGCCATTTACTTGAAGTGCACCTCCCTGGAATAAAATGCAAAAGTTGAAAAATCGCAAGTCACCATCTTTCTCTGGCATTTCCCTAAGAACCGCAACATCCACCTTAGAAATGGAACACTTTTTCTTAACTGCACAGAGACTGTGTGATATGAGTTTAATTCCATGGCAAAATCAAGGCCAGTGAACATCTAATATTCATGTTCATCATCCAGGTCAGTCAATTTTATCCTACCCAGTATTTTCTGGGAAAAAGCACCCATCTTCTGAAAACACCAGTAAAAAGGGATCACCAGTGATGGCAAAACCTTGACCTCGTCCCCCATGGGAGGAGTGCAGGTATGTAAGCAAAGTAAAGCAAGGAAGTCTTTTAGAATAACCAGCAGCAGGTGTTCTCCACATCGCTTTTTGCTTCTTCTCCCATGCCTGGGCAGTTTTCCAACTGGAGAAAACTTTTCAGTTCTAGAGGTAAGTGATTAATTAAACTCTTTGGTGAAATTTACATTTGTAATCAAATGTATCCTTCTGACTTATGTTTACCATACTTCAGTGCAACCTCTCCCTTACAGTGGAAAAAACCAAACCAGACTTTAAACTCCTGTGGCCCATACCTGCTCAGAGCTGTTTGAGCTCCACACAGTTTCATAAGGTGGAGGTGGGTCCAGACGGCAGAACACTTCAACCCCTTTGATTCGCGTTCCATAAATATAGGGCAGTGAAATCACGTCAGAGACAAGTGTGCTGCAATAAATAACACGGAGCAAATCTGTCAGTATGGCTTTCCAGCTGCAGAAAAACATCATCTGCTACCAAACTCCACTGGCTTTCCTGTGCCAGTTTGGATGCTGGGATCTAAGTCACAGATAATGGACTTGCCAAGATCTGCAAGACATTGTCTCAGAAGATGGCAAGGAACTGCTCCTCAGGATGTGCCTCTCCAGTGTGTTCCCCAGAGTTCAAACATCTTCGGGCAGTGCTGGGCCTAGGAACCCATTTCAGTTTTACTTCAGAGATTCAGTTTTGTTACAAAAGATTAAAATACAGGTTGTCACTCAAAATGTGACAGCCTAGCTCTGAGTTCTGTGAACCACTGAGTTCTTAATTATAACCTAAATTCAAGATACTTCTGATCTGGTGTTTTATGTTCAGATACAGCTGCACAGAAAAAGCCAGATTCAAACTAAAGGCTGTTTTTGCGATGACGCAGGAATATTACGGTTGATTGAATCACAAAGGCTTGCGTGAGGCAAATGCACCTCATGGCTGACCTTACTCCTCAGTTTCCAAAGAGCTCTCTGAAACCTTAAACACAGCAGAAATCCCAAAAATCTTTTGCTGCAACATCCTTCTCTTAGGAGGTAGCTCTGAGAAGGAAGAAAACAGTACAATGCCTCAAGAAATCTTAATTTTGATAAACATATATTTACATTACCCCAGGAACACTGTAACAAAGTGTGGTGGTCAACAGCAGAGCTGGCAAGAACACCATCCCCACACAATCCTCAGAGAAGTCTGTGACTCAAAGCGTCTCAACCCTTCTTTGGTTTGTTTGGGGTTTTTTTAACATTTTAGTTGCTGATTTGGTGCTGGGCAGGAACCTCAAGCAACACACAGAAACCCACATTTTGCTCTCTGGACTTTGGTCAGGTTTACAGCTATCACTAGTGGATGCAACGCAAGTCCTTCCTCACAGAATTCAGGGCTTCTCTGGACACTGGCTGGAGGGAACAAAGATGACTGTGAAAATTTTTTTTTTACAAGCTCAGAGTAAAGGGTAGAATGATGGAAATGCCTATGGAAGACTGCTTGCAAAGACAGGAAAAGAATAAAGCTTTCAAAATGAGAACCTGGAAGCCCTCTTATGAAAGGCTCCTGTGAAGGCAGTGGAGGTAATGCATGGAGAAATCTCAGGAAAGGAAAGCACGTATTTTGATAGCTGGTCATTGTCTTTTTTAGTCTTAAAAATGGGGAAAATAAAACACGTTAAAATAGTTTTTAATTACAATCTATTTCATCTGTTCCAAAAGGCTTCAGAATAATTTTGGAGTACGATGGAGACGGATGCTCCATTGACATTACTTCTTCACATTTTCCAAGTATGTTCATGCTGAATTTACATTCGCTATAAGCCACAAAATTACACACATTTTGAATCTTAGCTTTGTTTTTAAACACACCTGATCTGGCCTACCCAGCTCAGTCACACGTTGAAAATTAATCTTATGTCCAACAATTATGTTAAAACTTATTACAGAACATGCAATTAGAAAAGAATTCCCTTGAGTCCCTTCATTATAAAAGTAATTTCCAGGATGTACCGAAACAATACTTTAAACTGAACTGAGGTGAATTTCTAGGCCCCAGGCAATCGGCTTGCTGCCCCACATGCATCACCTCCTCCCATAAATGTACGTGTCTTGTGACACTTTCACAGAATCACAGAATATTCTGAGCTGGAAGGGACCCACAAGGATCAAAGCCCAACTCCTGGCAAACTTCGCATTTTGTTTTTCACCTGGAAACTCAGCTCTAACTGTTTATCTTGTGCCAGCCCTGAAAAATACAGTAATTGCTATTTTTTAATGTATGAAATAACAAGAGTAGAGGTAGGAATTGACCACATACTTGTAGTGCTAGTTTGGGTTTTGCCATTAAAGAAGACAAATGTAAACGTTTCCCATAAACAAGTGAGCAAAACAATTGGATTTTAATAGCTGGGCCTCTGACTTTTCATACAGAGTGGCAGAGAATGCCTACCCATTCCAAACATGTCCTTGGTTGGCACCAGTTTTGATGACTGTGGTGTTTCCCTTTTCAGGGCATGTATCTGTCTTGGAGGTTGCAGATGGGGGCTCACCTCTCTGGATGTGGTTCCTGTCACATGCCCCTGCACACAAAGGTTGGGATGCAGGGACCAGGGAGCTCAGCACAGAAAGCCAGGGTACAGGTGCTACACAGAATTCAGGGTGCAGTCTGGGAGGAAGAAGTGCGGGGAGGCTGACTGAGAAATGGCCACATCCCATCTCAGCCACTCTGCAGGATCCAGCCTGGGCTGAGTCATAATTACTCATCTTCCGAAAACAGAAGTTACGTCCGTCTGTTGCTTTAACTTCTGCACTGCTGTATAACTACCCAGAACACCCTGAAACAAGTAGCCTGACTTCAGAAAGATGTCATCTTCACTTAAATGTTACTATCAACCAGTTTTAACACAGTCACAGGCAAGGTACCTACACAATTTTAGACCACAGAACCCTGAAATACTGTTCAGCAGCCCCTCCTGTGCTGAAAAAAAAAAAAGAAGAAGAAATACTGCTGCTGGGAAAGAGATAACCATCTAGAATGACATGCTAGACAAAGAGCAACTGGTCCATTCTAAAGCAGGGGAACTCTGAAAAGCATGTTTCGATAAACAATTATTCTTCCAAAGAGATCATTACACATTCCATTCTGTTCTCATAAGCAGCTTGAACCAAATCTTTCATCGGAGGTTTTTAGTAGTATTTTAAATTCAACTCCAGTCTCTGGTGTTTCAGAGGACCTGTTAATTGTAAAACCTATTGTTGTGCCATGTTATCATTTTCTAGGCAATCCCAGGATCTGTAATTACCTCTGCCAGGAACACATAGTCTTGAAAGTCATACATGCTATTCCTGACGAGACAGTGAAATAAACTAAACAGTCCTGCACACTGCCAAAAGGAGGAATTTTAAACAAGTCATACAGTCTGCTTGAGCATTGTAATACTTTATGTAGAAATACTGTATGCTCAGAACAGAATAATGCAGCCCCACCTGAGTCATAAAGCCAACCTGCAAGTTACTTTGAAGAGCATATAACCACCTGCAGGGTAAGGGATTACTTGACCAGACAGTAGAGTCAAAACATACCCTTCAGTCAGCCTTAAAAGCCCAAGAGTGAGAAGGGGAATGATCCCGGCAGGAAGGTCCATAGGGGAACACCATTCAGGGTCTCTAGCTTGCCAAGTGGTTGTGTCCAGCTTTCCATTGCTGCCCTGACCTGCTCCTGACAGCATCGTGTAAGTTTTCAGCTGTGTCAAGCAGCAGTATTTCTCTTACCCAGAAATAGTTCCTACAGAATCTAAACTCAAACCCACAAAATTTTACCCCCGCACCCACAATGTATTTATGCTGTCTCCAAACTAATGGGGTTTTCTCCTTCTTTTTTTTTTTAATCCCCCTAAAATCACAAATCTTTTTCACCAGAGAAAACAGTCTTGAAAAAAAAGATTAGGCAATGTTTCAAAAGACACTAAAAGAAAGAAAGAGAGTGTACAGTTTTACCTGTGACTTGTTTGTGGAGTACAAGAATTAAAAGTCGCAAAATAGGAGGGAGGTGGGACAGGCGGGACAAAATCATCAGGATCCAAAATGCGATCTTCGTCTTCAATCCGAGATTCGTCCTAATCAAACAAAACTTCTGTTACAACCCTTCTGAGCTATAAATACTGCTGAACTGTGTAATCTATTAATACTGTTTGTACCACTCTTTATGGCAGGCAATGCCTTGTGCTCACTTACTATGCAGGATCTTCTTGATGCAAATATCTGTAAGTAATGCAGGGCAGCCGCTAAGAAGCAGACTGTAGCGGTGACAGCATTCAGGACACTAAGAGCTAAGAGAACTTTCTGAAGAACATGAAGATAATTGAAATTTAAAAACTAAATAATGGTATTTGTAAATGTCAAAACAGTAACAATAACAACAACAACAACAACAATAATAAAACCTAAAAAAAAAATAGAGAAAACACAGGGATGACCATGGCAATTACTTCTAAGAAATGCATGGGATGAAGTCTTCAGCACAATCTCCAAGACTAGAGTAATTTGCAAAAACTTTTTTTACACTATTTATTGTCCTGACAGAGATCCAGAAGGGTTTACTACAGCTCAGATGTGATTTATCCATCTAGTCATCCAAGAATTATAACCTTCCTTATAACTTTTCTGTGGGAAATCCAGATTCAACATGATCACCATTAAAGAAATGTCAAAGCTTTTTTATATTTGAAGATGGTGTTGGTTGGGAGTTTTATTTTAGCAGTTTGTAAGCCAAGAAAGGCTGAGAAGTGCAAAAGACCAACGAAGGCATCAAATCATTAGCTAAAATTTACATCATATTACCCCTGTAATCTTGTCTCGATTCGACTGTAATTTTGGTTGCACTAAACACAAAAAAGGGGCAAGAACTGCTTATTGGCTCAGCAATGCACTGGTTGAAACCCAGACACGAAAAAAACTCCCCACATGTCACAGAACCATGAAGAGCTTCTGACCAGTGTGGAAGACCAGAAAAATAACAGAATTTTCCCCAGTAAACACAGCAATCACTTCAGCACTGCACTGCTGCATGAGCACAGACATTATACAAGCAGTCCTACTGATGTGTGTGCAGGGTACCTTGAGAAGAAGGTGAGCAGCACCACATGACTTCACATGGTATAGCTTCAGTACAGCCTCTACTTCTGTGCATCTAGTGAGATGAAGTTCTTCACAGCAGAAACAAATCTTGTTTTCATCCATATCCATCTTTAAGAAACAAAACTCTACTTTTTAATTGTTTTATGCCATATTTTTACCTGCATAATATAGAACCTGTGTCTTAAACTAAACCCACGACCACAGAGTAGACTGGAAATACAGGATCATGTAATTGAATAGTTTAGTACACCAGTGATTCCTGCATTATAAAGCTGTATTACACACACTTCTTATTTGAGAGGAAGCATTATGGATAATGCATTAACACATTTACAACTGCTATTGTTGTAATCAAAGCTGCCCTGATTACTAAGCAATTTTATTATCTATGCTCCTTCCAATGCATAGCAGCCTAGAAATTATTTCTCTGCCTGTTGTGTAAACCACTCTATATGAACTGTATACATTTTCTTTGGTTCATGAATATATCTTGCATTTCTATGGATGGAACGAAACCCACAACTATCATTTCAATCCAGTCAAATCGTTAATAGTCATATCTGTACACCACTGTTGTTTGTAGCTTTCACTTTCAAACTAATCTTGTCATCTTAGTTTTCAAAGTAGAAATTCAATGTTTCCATATCTAGAAATAAGTGAGGTTTTAGCTGTCAAAATCTATAGAGTCACAATGTTGACACTCTTCCACCTACAGAAGCCACCCTACAAAATAATTAATTATTTCAATAATGTCTTTTTGCTGTACCCTATACTTCTAACCACAGACAGCTCAGAAACTCTGGCAACATTTGACCACCTCGTCTGGAATATCATTATTAATTCTCAGTGTGGCTTTGGTACAGTGATACTGGGTGAATCTAGATTGCCAAGAGTTTATAATCTCGGACTCTCACTGCAATACACCTACTGGCACGCCAAGGAACCAACAACAGCTTTCCTGAAGCAATAAATGAATGAAAAAAGATATTCAAAGATCTTTCCATTAACCCACAAAGTTCTTCAAGCTTTTACACACAACCATCTTCATCACCAAGTGACCCTGTATTGTATCCTTACATTTCAATTATTCCACATTTTCCAGTTCTATTTCTCATGACAGCCACTTGAGAAAAATCTTTTGCCTTCTGCCCTGTCTTGTACAGATTGCTTCTTCCTCAAGTAGAAGTGTTCTGACAAGCTAGCATGATGTGATCTACCTTATTTTTTTCCTCACATCTTCTGCTGTAAGGTATCAACACAAATGCTCCTTACCAGGTGAGGCAAAACAGGAAGAATAATCCCACTCACAGATTATAACCGACTGAACATTTTGCACGTAGCTCACCATTACCCACCACTACTCACGCTTTTTCCAACAGTTTATATTTGTCAAATTACTACAAAAATCCTTTATGCTAGTTCTTAAATTACTTGCAACTCTACATCAGGACATTTTGTGATCTCAGCACAGCAAGCTAATATGCCGTAATGAGAAGAAATGGGTGTAAATCAGTATGTGTGCTCACCAAATTGCATCTGGGTACCCCGGAAACAAATTGAATGCCTTGACATCCTAGTATTAATCCAGTCAAGTTCAGCAGAACACAGATCATAGACAGCAGAATAAACAGGTTAACCTGGAACAGCAAAACAAAGTTAACTACAGTGGGCACAGGAACTCAGCCCAAAGAACCTACGACCGTGCAAATCCCACTCACAAACTGAAGCTGGGAATGACACTCTGCTTCTTTTTCAAAACTGCCCATGACTTCAGTGCCCCAAGGTGTCTTAACCTATTACCAAAAATCTTTGTCTTCTCTCTCCTTATTCTGCAGTAGTTATGCAGAAATAAAATATATGCAACTATTTAAAATGTCAGTAATAATGGAACAAGCAACTAAAGGTTTTTCTGGAGGGCCAAGTATGATCTGCAAGTCACCCAGCTTCCACTGTGTGTCATACTCTTCCACCAGGTTTAGCTCTCAACACATTCAAAACAGTAAAGAAACCTGAAGAGGAAGAAACATCTTAAGCCAACATTCACTCTGCACAGGATTTCCAGAATTACTCTGCAGCACAAATAAATGAAAAATATTTGTCCCAGTACAGTGAGGATGGAAACACTTAAGAGACTTTAGTTATATGACAATATATCCTCCTGGCTACTAAAACCAGAACATTTGTAAATCAGATAATACTTTCAGATTTATAAACCACCTGAAATCGAGCAATGGCAAGAGTAATAAAATACCTGAAAAAAGGACAAGTAGAAGCAGTGGATAAAATGATGTCTTGCTTCCACCTATGCCCTTGAAATCTGTGCTTACATGACTTTGGATATGGATTTTGGACATACGAAAGAACCATCTCTGTCCCTGTTCATACAGGCAAAAATACTCTTTACTTCAGGAGAAAGTGCTATGGGTAAGACTACTACCTTAGAGACAAATAAAAATAAGATTCCTCCTTTAAGCATTCAATTCTACAAAGCAAGTATCAGATTCTTAATGTCCTAAAGAATCCTTGTTAATAACAATCTGCTCACTCAGACTTCTTTGTATCAAAATGGTCCAAATTACAAAAGCAGGACACGACAAAAAAACAGAGGAAGAGAAGGACACTACGAGGGACATGAGTTCACTTCCGTTCCATCTTTACAGGAGATCCAGCAAGAAGGACTTCCTAAACATGCAAAGAAGAACACCATGGCCTTCCAAATAAATTTAGCTGATGTACCACGGTTCGGCACCTGGAATCTGAACCAGAAATAGGTAACAGCTGTTGCACAAATTATGTTCCCATTTTCTGAGGTTCAGGGAAATAATCACCCGCGAATGGACAAGAGCCAAAGAGCACAACTGTGCAAGCTAAATTCTTCAATTACAACATTACTAGTCATTACTAGTTTGACCGTAACATTGTCCCATAAGGTAGATTTTAACCCCCAAAACCCCAATAACTGAAGTAGTTACTAGTAAATCTCCACAGAGGACTGGGACATATTTGTGTTAGACATACTAAGAACAAAATAACTTATAAATTATTCAGACGAAGAGTATTTTGTCCTAACTTTGTACTAATCATGAAACCACAGATAAGAGGGTTTTAGTTCTAGAAAGCACTCAGAGTGTCATTTGCTTTTCCATACAAACACAGAATCAAATGTTTTTTTTTAAAATTAACCCCCTGGTCAGCACATAAATGAATCAAAACCATTTCTTATGCTTTTATCTAAATCATCTCAGTTACTCTTTTGACAAAAACTACTCTGAGAAAAAGAAAATTGGTACACACAGGTATTCCATATAAAGAAATCTTTTAAACTGGGTTCAACACAGAGTAATTAGGAATTAGCCAGTTTCGTAATTGAAATACAAGCTGTTTCAACATAAAAAATCTTTATAGCACAAATATAATAAAATTATATTACGAAAAACAAGAGGTATATTCGTCCTTTTTCAACTGATGAACAAATAGAGAAAAGAAGTTACGTGGCCAAAGTAAAGAAAGATTAAAAAGAAAAAAAAAAAACAAATTCACATTTAAGTTGTGTCCTTTAGTAGAGGAGCTGCAACAGAAACAATTCGGTCTACAGCTATACAAAAAGCTACAGTTAAAATCCAGACCTCCAATTCAAAATTTGGAAAAACAAAAAAAAAAAATCACAAATATTTTTCTAAACAATGTCAGAAATCAAAGAACAAAGAGGAGGAGAAGGAACATTATCATAAATATGCAAAACAAGGATGATAATTTCTGCATTTATGTTCTAATAAATTCTACCATGTGTAATTATAATCTTGATCTGGTTTTTATTATATATATAGTGTATTTTTGACTGAATAATCCAATATTCAGAAAATCCTGCCAAATAAGCAGAAGATAAGAATAATTCCTCTGCATACAATCTAAACACTACCATGATCTGAACCATAACCACAAAATTCTCTACCACATATCTGACAGTGGACAATACGCTGTACTTGACTGTCAAGAGAAAAAATCCTTTTTCTTTCTGCTCTATCACTGGTCAGCAGTTTTACACAATCACTGAGATTGTGGAAGGGACCTCTTGAGACCATCTAAATCCAATCTCCTGCTCGAGCAGGTGGCACAACAAGTGGGTTGGAACCATAAGATCCCTTCCAACCCAGACCATTCTATGATTTCATGACCTACAGCAAGCTGTTGAATATAGTGTCCAGTTGGTTTTGACTGTCTCTACAGGTAACCTACGCCAGTTTTTGACCATCATAACAGTAAAAAAGTCATCTTTCATGTTCAGATGGAATTTCCTATTTTCTCAGTTGTGCTCACAGCCTCTTGTCCTGCCAGTGAGCGCTACTGAGAAAGGTCCAGCTCCCTATTCCTCACTCCCTCCCATCAGCTATTTATAGAGATGCAGGAGATTCCTACTGAGTCTTCTCTTCTCCAGGCTGAACAGCCACAGCTTTCACATCTCTCCAGGTGTGGGAAGGATCACATCCCTTGACCTGTTGGCAAGTCTCTGTCTAATCCAGCCCAGGACACCACTAGTCTTCTTTGCCACAAGAGCACTTCACTGTCTCATGGGCAGCTTGTCGTCCACCAGGATCCCCAGGTTTTTCTCTGCAGAGCTGCTTTCCACCAAGCTGTTCTCTATTGTGTACTTGGGTCATTTCCCCATACAGGCAGGACTTTGCATTCCCCATTGTTGAATTTCAAGAGATTTCCCTCAGTGCATTTCTTCAGCCTGTCCAGGTCCTTCTGAATGGCAATATTTAGTGTATCAGCCATTTCTCCCGGTTTTGCACTGCCTGTGAACTTGCTGAGAGTGCACTCGGATCCACTGTGCAGAGCACTCACTTCAGTAGTACTGGCCCCAGTTTCCACCCTTCGGGCTCAACACTGCTGACTGGCCCTCAGCTGGCTTGGCTTTTGCCACAGATCACAACCCTCCGTGCTCAGCCATTCAGTCACTCACTGTCCAATCTAACATGTATTCTGTCAGCTTGTTTTGTTACAAATATTCTCCTGCAGATGCAAATTTAAACATCTCCTCCATCACTACTCACCTACAAATAAAAACAGGGGTTACACTTTATCCTAGTGACAGAAGATCCTACCCAGAGAAGTACTTCTCAATTCAGAAAAAACACAAAGAAATGCAAACATGATATTTTAAAAGCCAAAACAGAGGTAACAGGTCTTAACTGCAGTTATAAAAATGGAAACAACTCAAATTATGGCTTTAGCTTGGCTCACAGCTTCATCTTCAGAGAACTATACACACAGAACAGCTGTACAAAGCTGTGAGGAAGCTTCATACTAATTAAACTACATGAAAGCAAAGTGTATTCTATTTATATTTTCTAAAGTCTTGCACTTATGATCTCTTCCAGGTAAAAAAAGTATCATCACACTCTTTGAGGACTCCAAGGAAGAATAAATTCTCACAGTAAAGCTCTGACGCTATCTTTCATTCTGCATGGGGGCGCTCCTTGCTGTGTTGCTGCTGCTGCTGTCATTGAAGCAAGTATCTAATGCCAGAGATGAAGAGCTTTCATTTGAATATGCACATGCAGCACTGATGCCCAAGCAGGCACTTAAACGAAAGAAAGAACAGTTGTTTCACAATCATCAACTCTTATACCCGTCATCAACTCTTATATCCGTTTACAGCCTACATACACACTTTATAAACATCCTGTAGAAAAAAGTAAGTCAGTTTATTAAGTGTCCGTATGCACAGCAGCAATAGCAATAATTAAAACTCAAGGGACCTTACTAGATTTCTGTCAGTTGTGAGAGCTATCTATTGTACCATATGGAGACCCACAACACAACTCTCAACAAAGGAAGGCCCTACAAGAAAAGACTAATTAATTAATTTAATTTAAAAAGTCACATATTTCAAATGCAGCACTAAAACACCCCAAGTATGAGAGAAAAGCTTTTGCAGCATAAAAATGGCTACAAGCCTCTAATGGCTTTTCATACTCTCATACTTAAAAGCATATTTCTATTTGCTTATACTGACCTTAAAATCTTCGCATAATTACCACTTCATGACTTAATGCTGGAGTCCTGAATGTGAGCAAAGAGGTTAACACTGAGCTATTTTACTTTTAACATCCAGGGAAAAAAGGTACTACTACAGTAATTCTCACAAGTCAAATGACTGCTTATTATAAAGCACATTGGCTAGGGAGACACTGTTTTTCAGGGTTAGGGACATGGTATGCAGCTTCTGTTCACAGTGTTTTATATGTTGCCAGGAGATCCAAAATTTAAGAACGTCACTGGAACTAAGCTTCTCAGTCTATACATTAAATTTTGGCTAAATTCATGAAAATCTGTCAAGGTGCAGATATCATAGCAGCAGTCAGCTCTAAGAAATCTTTATTTAAAGTCTTCCAGGACATACTTTTTTCTGCATAAAAACTTTCAATTAAATACAAGGTTTACCACAAATAAATTCCACAAAAATTTTCAAGGTTATATATAAAAGCTGAATTTCATAACCGTTTCTGTTTTCAAAGTAAGATCTGTAAATATTTTTCATAAACCAAAAATATTAACACTTTTAAATTTAAAATGTTTCAAATTGAAATTTCAAATCCTTATGTTACCACACTGTAAAATATGAGAAGAATCCAGACTGAATGACTCATGCTGCACATGCGAGTCTGCTTTTCTGTCAAACCCCTCAAAGCTTTACATGAAAACAGATGACATGTATGAACACAAAAGCTGCCACGCTAGCAAACAACAGAAGCACACAGTGCTTGATATAGCTGAAAGCCAGAGTCGCATTCAACCAGCCTGCACGTGTTCTGTTGATTTCTTGATCCCATGCATTTTGCAGATACCAAACTACTCCCCAGTTCTTGCAGCTGCAGCAGTTGAACTATGCACAGTACAACAGGCTGGTGTCTTGTTAGATGCTGGCACTCCTTTCCCTTTCATTTGATCACAGCTAAGTCTCCTTTTAGCAAGGAGAGCACCAGGTGGAGTGATGCTTAACTTGACGTCTTTGTTTCAGTTGGTGAAAAAAATCCCAAAACCAGAAGAAAACACAGCCAGAGAGTCACCTAAAAAGCACTCTACAGGACTGAAACTAATTTGTACACAACTGAAAGGAAAGGATGCTTCACTAGCTAAGGGCTTCTGCATTCAGCAAAGCATGTATGGCTCCTGGCAACTCCTGGGAATGCAACATAAACTCAAATTAGTCCAGACTGACATACAAGGACAGAGGCTATAACAGCAAGCATGACCTGTCAAAGACGTGAGCTGCCCTCAAAACATACACAATCAAACTAACAATGGAGAACTGATATACTTTCTGAAAGAATTTAGGTTCCTTCAGTTAAAAATAAGATTTAAAGCTGTGTGAAAGGAAGGAGCTGAGGAGTAGAGAGGAAGGAACCAGATTCTATGCATGGTAGGTAACACTGAGCCCAGAATGTTTCAGTCAATACCCAAGTAACTTGGAGGGGTAGGTGGTGGTGGTGGTGGTAACTTTCCCATTCCTCATTAATACATTTGAACAGTCCTGAAGAAGAAGAAACATAGGATCATTAACATCTCCAAGATCATCAAGCCCAGTGTTAACCCAGCATTACCTCAAAGAAAAATCAGCTTCAAAGCACAAGCATTACAAGCTGACTTCCAAAACTGATAAACAACTGATATCCAGAACAGAATTTCTCAAACACCTAAAACCAAGGAAGGATTTTAGAACCCAGACTTCTCAGCAGCTGTACTGCTCAAGGCTAGGCCTCCCTTGCAAAATGTCCTTCAAAAGATATTACTGTAGCTTGATTTTGCCTTGCAGTATCCTGTCTCTCAGATGTATTTTTTATCTAGTATCATCCCACACTGTTAATACAGCTGTAAAACAGCGCGGGTGGCAAAACCCAAATGTGGCTCTCCACTTTATTTACTAAAAGGTCTTATCACAGCCATCCCTCCTCATGGCTGTTTCTTCACAGATGGTGCTACTAAACGTCCATTACATCTCTAACCAATGTTTCCCTTCCTTTCTCCCCTCCAAGAGAAAAACACGAGTAGCTGAAACCAGCCCCAGCTCCTTTCTCATAGCATTGCAGCCCTGTGCTTTCTGCAAGCATCAGCAGCACCAGAATCTTGCTGTCACAGACAAAAAACAACACTCTGGTTGTTTTTCTGCATGACCAAGGCCTTGGATTGAAGTGGCAGCCATAGGACAGCCTGACCCTTCACAAAAACCCAAACATGGATAGTGAGAAACCATCACTGGGAGAGCTAAGGCCTTACATAAGGAGTTAAAAGGGGAGGACAGTCACAACTGAAAAAAGGATGTTTTAGTTCTGAATGAGTTTTTCAGTTTTACTTATGAATGTCATAATTTTAAGTCATGACTGTGTAACGATTCTCATTGCTGAGACATTTAGGAAGTTTGCTTTTACAATTCACGTAATTGTGCATTCTTCATAACTCCCTAGAGCAAATGTTCAAGTTACCAGAGGGTAGACATAATAGATATTTAGCCTAACATATATATGCTCACAGAAACTAACAATCTGTCCTTGACAGACTGCAGCTAGTTCAAGGCATGACTTCCTTATCCTCATGAAGAGTTTAATGTTAATTTCTTTTTTCTTTTTTTTTTCTTCACATAGAATAGAATACTCCCATTGGAAGGGACCTACAACAATCATCTAGTTCAACTGCCTGACCACTTCAGGGCTCACTAAAAATCAAAGCCCAGTATTAAGTGCATTGTCCAAATGCCTCTTAAACACTGACAGCTTGGGGCATCAACCACCTCTCTACAAGCTTGTTCCAGGTTTTGACTGCTCTTTCAGCAGAAATGCTTCCCAGTGTCAAGGCTGATCTAATCTGGCTAGCAAAAATGAAACCTCTAGAGAACATACATACAAATAAGAAAAAAACCCAAACGGTTTCACAGAATCACATAATCATAGAATAATTGTGGCTATAAGAGAGCTCAGGAAGACTCCTGTGAATTCTCCTCCTCAAAAACAGGGTCAGCTATGAAATCATGGCAGGCTGCTCAGGGTTTCAACCAATTTCATGTCAGAAACTTTCCCATCTGCTCCACAGTATACCAGGGCCATCTCCTTCAGCATGTGACCATCCTAAAGATCATTTGATATTAAAGAAAGGATAAAAAGAGTTTGGTGCTTTCTATTTACATAAAATTAGAAAAAGGAAGTTTATACACAGGAGAATGTTAAAGAGTGACAGACTAACAAAAGACAAAAGGAAATGACAACAAAAACTACAACATGCTATAGGAACAGCACAGAACAAAGGCAATACCAACACAGGAGTACTGTGCAAGCCTTAGGCAGCTTGAGACTGATAGTATGTATATTTATCTTGGTGAAAATACAGCCCTTCCAGACTGGGAGTCTCTTACATGGGGCTTATGTCTATATCCACAAAACTCCTAAAAAATTTGCCTGAGTTAACCAGTGCACACCGAGAAATAACAACACATGTTGAGGGTGCTGGTCAACAGCCAGCCAAACATGAGCCAGCAGTGTGCCCAGGTGGCCAAGAAGGCCAATAGCATCCTGGCCAGTATCACGACCAGCGTGGCCAGCAGGACCAGGGCAGTGATTGTGCCACTGTACTGGGTATTGGGGAGCCACACCTCAAATCTGTGTTCAGTTCTGGGCCCTTCACTTTAAAAAGGACACTGAGGTGCTGGAGCATGTCCAGCGAAGGGCAGCGAGGGTCCTGAAAGGACTAAAGAACATCTCTCATGAGGGACACCTGAGGGAGCTGGGGTTGTGAGGTGGGAGCCTGTGTCCGCTACTGTGCCCGCAGTGAGAGGACAAGAGGAAATGGCCTTAAGATGAGACAAGGGAGATTCAGATCAGATACTAGAAAAAGCTTTCTTGCTGTTAGGGTGGCCATGCATTGGAATAGCTTGCCTATTCCAGGGAGGTGGTGGAGTCACTATCCCTGGAGGTGTTCAAGAAGTGCCTGGCATTGGGTGGTGTGGTTTAGGGGTTTAGGGCAGTGCTGGGTTGACGGTTGGACTTGATGATCTCAAATATCTCTTCCAACCTCGGTGAATCTATCATTCTATCCACAGCTCACACATCTAATCCTTGGTACTCCTCACTGATACCCACGTGGATCCTAAAGAAGTGCTGCATAAAAATGAAACTGCCTTGGCCTGGAAAAGTCTTCAGAAGTGACAGGAAGGCAAAAAATTCCAAACAAATAAACAAAAAACCCCAAATCAACCAAGCAAACTAAAAAACTCCCTAAAACCACACACAAACAAAAGCAACTCCAAAACTTTTTTCAGATCCCAACTCTGAGACATTAAGAACCACACAGCTTCAGATTTCACTTACAAGCGGAAACAGCTTACAAACCCTGCACATCAATCTACTTCTCTCACAGCAACACAGTGTCAACTGCATATGAAACCAGCACTGGATCCTACTGTAAGGTGTTAAATTAGCTCTCAAACCCATTGTCAAAAACTAAAACACTACAATTAAGCTAAGATTTAAAACCATCTCCTTCATTTCAGTTTAAGCTGCACTGCCTCAGAGAACTAAATTACTTATTCTAAGCAAGCATTTTCTGATACATACAAAACCATAAAATGTGCTCTTTACATAGCATTAATAATTCTTCCAGACATTGTCCACTCTTGCCCTTACTGGGAACTTTATCCATGCAGGAAAGAATATGGCCTTTCATGGTCTTTGACTCCTCTTTTAATAATTATGATTCTACAATTTGAAAAGAAAGATTCAACATTACTTTTCTAAAAGACAAAAGGGGTGATTATTTTTTTACCAATGACTATTAAATTAGGATCATTTTTTGGTAATTTCCTTACAAACTTTAATCCATACTTACCAAAAGCATCATTGGCCTCTTCCATGTTGTTAGCCCTAAGATTCCACATAAGATAGCCTACAACAGCAAAAAACATAATGTCACCAAAAAGCAAACAACAGTTCAAAAAATGCCATTTACACAGTTTTTGTTACTGTTCTGATGAATGGTACTTTGGAACACTATAGCAATGCTGGGAAGATATGAAGATGCATTTTAAAGCTGAGAATACCTGTGCTGATGAGGTTCTTTGCTCCTAAGAGCATCCTGTGAAAGAACAACCAAATTAAATCTAATAATTTCTTATTTTTTCCTCCCAGAAAAAAAGCATGGGGACAAGTAGTATGTCAGCAACTCCAACCTCCACATTTGCCTTAAATACTTGCTTTCAGCCAATTGAGTACTTGTTCTCTGCAACATGGCTACGCAAATCTAAAACCTGTCTCTCTCCTCCTCTCCCTCGATTACCATCTCAGCACTTCATTAAGTGCCTACTTATTTGTTCCTGTTTGCTGACTTCTGACCATTTCAGTGGTCAGACTGAAATGACCAGAAAAATGAAAACCCAGAGCATGAACCCTACCAAAATCAATAAAGAGCACTAGCACTACCTCCCTGAAATGATATGCTATTTAATCAGATGAATGCCAGTATTAGCATGAGGAAAGAAGTTAAAATAAAGCACATCCTTCTGCAACAGCAGTTGTTAGACCAAACTTGGATCACAGAACTGAACCCTATGATTCTTTTTTTACCTTACAGGGCAAAACAATTAAGGAATTACAAAGAATTGCTGTAGAACTGAAACAAACAGCATACCCGAATACTCTTTCACAGAAGAATGGGAACCCTATAAAGACAGGCAAATCAGTTTCTCAGCATATCCCATAAATCAGCAGATATACTTTTACTCATGGGACTTTGTGACTAAGCCAGTTGACACCAAGCTCCTACCCTAAAAAGAAACAGGAAGACTGGAACAAGCAGGAAGTCATCCACTAGTATTTTTAATAAATCCCTTCTGTAACTTCATTCACTTGACATGATCAATCTAATCTAGCGTAATGTGCATATATGACTTGGCCAAAATACCTACTGATATCATCACTGGTGTTGCAAAACCACATACATAACTGCAGTTTCATAACAAAGTATTTTTTGAATTCTCTGACTGCAAAATGGACACATGATTTTATAACGAAGCACACCAATACTGATGTAAATAGCACTTTTTTTCCCTAAGTACAACAAATTTATTTCATTACATCTGTTAAAGATAAGAAAAGAAAGTCTTTCTCAAAAGTTTTCCTGACCTGCCCCTCACAAGTCAGCTTTTTTTTTCTCATCTATAATGAAAAGAAAACCAAACCAAAAAGCACCCAACCAGACACATCAATCCTAGCTTTTAATGGCATCTGCTTTTCCAGGTTGCTTTTGGGCTAAAATTTTCACTTATGTTTTCACACCCAAGAGGTATTTCGGTAACTTTTCTGCGTGTACTATTGTTTCAGAAATATCATTAAAAACCCCAAACAAAAACAACACCCTTCTTGATTATTAAAGATACGGAATACCTCTATCTTACATGTGCAATTTTAAAGCATTTTAAAAGCATAAGCATAGTTCTGTGTGCAGAATTCAAAGAAAGTCCATAGGTTACATACATTTAAACTTCCTTCAACCTAGAGTAAGAAAAAAAAAAAAAAGAAAGATCACAACAGAGATACCAAACACAGACATTTAGATGGTCTGGATTTCTCCTCACTCCCAAGGATTGTGTACTTTCGGGGATGAACACTGCATTATACAGATAAGCAGGCACTACTTGATCCCCAAACTACTGCTTTGAGCACATTTCCACAGGTGGTGAACAACACTGGCAATTTAATTTAAATGTTTAAAGCGAGGGATAAGCTGATGCTGTTCACACAGGCAGCAGAGGCTGAGCGTTCCAGCCCAGAACACGATTTGCCGACTGCTGGAGGGCCCACAAACTGGGACCAATCAATCTGACTCTCCTATGCTTACTAACTTCTGCTTACTACTTCTGCAATACAAACTCTTGTATACATAAAGCTGTGGTTCAAAGCAGGGCCCAATAGGAGATGGAATAACTTCTCTCAGTACTCCTTACAAAACTGTGTTAAGTCCATCCACTTCTTTCCCCAGGAACATTGCTGATTTATCTCTACATTACGCCGTCGAGTAAAGGCACAAAGCACAAAAGCAATATGCTAAATCTACACACACAACGACGTCTGAAAATCCGGTTTCTGATAGCGCAAAATAACCGAGTACCTTTTTATTTTTTTCGGAAAAAAATGCACGTCACGAAAATAAATCCCCTATTTGTTTGTCTCTACGTTTGTTATCCCGCTGGGGTCCTGCAGACATCCACAAAGCTGTCAGCAAAAAGCCGTTACCCGCAGGCTGTTTCCAAGCGATCCCGGAGGAGCGGGATCACGCATCCCTCGGGACAGCGAACCCGGCAGGTCCCGCGCACGCACAGCCGGACCCCAGCATGGCGCGTCCCGGCCCGCGGCCGTCACTTACCGAGGAGCCGGCCCAGAGGGGACACGCGTTCTTCACCTGCGGGGCGCTGCTCAGCCACAGCGCCCCGAAGCTCAGTGCCACCAGGGCGCAGCCCAGGCCGGTCTGCAGCAGCCCCAGCCCGAGCAGCGGGCGGGCGGGCAGCGCAACCGAGGGGCACGGGCGGCGGCGCGGCGGCG